>JAQIWG010010111.1:0-10194 GCA_034695025.1 Chamaedrilus cognettii
ATTCAAACACAAGTCATCATTCAAACACAAGTCATCATTCAAACACAAGTCATCATTCAAACACAAGTCATCATTCAAACACAAGTCATCATTCATCATTCGTTATTCATTGCAGCCTTGCTAACCGGGGCAACTTTAAAATGATGATCATTGGTTCAAAAGTTAATCGCTGCAAGATCTTGTCTGCACTGCCAGAGCTTAGAAGTCAATAAAAAGTTTAGTTTTCATCAAAACTTTTAAGCAATGTACATGAAAACGAGCGGATAGTGGTCCAAGCCTGTAACTCTATCATTATTAGCCCACGCCGCACATTCTTAAGATCTTTATTTCACCTAATCAGAAGCATAGAGAATAATAACCCTAAATAAACTTTTTTTTATGAATTAAAGATTTTATCACCTTTCCGACAATGGCGGGCCATGTAGCAAAGGATGGAACCATGTTGTAGAGAGTATCTCTGCGATAATATAAAAATCCAACATTTTTACTGAGCTTGTATAATTATGATGAAACACTGCGGATAATGATTTTAATTTTAATTCTTTATAACCTGTCAAATTATTCTTAAATATGACAATTAATTGACAAGATACAAGAAATTTTTTTAATTTAAGAGATTCATCTTTTCTTCTCATAATCTTATACGAGGCCCCAGCTCGATCTACCAGTTAAAAACAGGCCTTCCAATAATCAATCATCATTAGACAAAACTAGGTGATAACATACCAAAGTCTAAATGAATGATCAATGCAATTATTAATGTAATTTGTTAAATAATTCATTCAAAACTTACTTGCAGCGGTCCGGACAGTAGCACTTGAGAGAATTGTTGGCAAACTGTTGACCGACTTCATACATGCAATCATCTGTAGAACGAACATGTATACGCATATGCACGTAAACTGCACTTGAAACGAACCAAAAGTAACTATGTCCAGCAAACAACGATGGAAAAAAATCGTCTGCCTTAACATCATAGATATTAAAATCACGCATCATAATTTACTCAAAATATGGGATATCAGCCAGATAAATAAATGGATGCAAATACTTAATGAAAAGTAATTTGTAACAACGTTTTTCATACAATTTTATTATGGAATTAATTTAAGAAATTAATAAGAAGATGATAAGCAATGTACACGAGTACAGCTGCATGCAGACAAGCAACTGAGAGTGAAATAACGTCTCTGTGCAGTGGATCGTCACTGCTTCGAGCCACGCACTGTGATTATGACGAAGACGTCAGTTACACTGCTTGTATTTTTATTCTAAACTTTTTCATGCATGCATATACGCCAGGGCTCGCATCGGCGCGAGGGTTGAAGTGGTTGAACATCCCATCTCAATTTTCAATCCCCCACCGCCAAAAAAATGGCACCATGAGGGGTCGAGTCTTGAGGCTCTTCATCCCCGCAAACTTTTTCCCATTTTCAACTCTCCTACCTAAGTTTCTCAACCTATCATATTTTTGATTGTGATATAATAAGTTTGTGAAAAAATATCCGTCCCTCCTCCTCCATCGCCTGCCCCCACCACTGGTCGTGAGTTCAATCCGGTAGGAAAAAGTGTCCGTCATCATGTCCCACCCCTACCCATCCACAGATTTTTGTGAAATCTCCCACCTCCTGTTCATGAACTCAGGTCAAATTCTCCAGCCGACTCTGTCATATAAAATGTCGTACAAATGTACTCACTATCTAATTTTTGCTGACGCGAGCCCTGAAATATACACCACAAGGTTCATTTTCCCCTTCAGCCCCTCACTTTGTGTCATATCCGCGAGGGAGCAGATGGGCATGAGGGATTCTCCGTACGCCGGCCCCGAGGGAACGTTGGCGTCAGCGCATCCGCAGATTTGAATGACGTACTGCTGGTAACAGGTCTTCTGACACGCCTGGGCAGGGTTCAAACCAAAGAGTTAGGACTACTACATGTATAAATCTAGAAAGTAAATTAGACTAAACGGCGCACCAAAAAGGGGGCCATCAGGGGACGGAAATGGCTGAATATATTAGGCTTAGCGATGGTAAATGACTGAATTACGCATAAACGATGGTACCATCGGCTGCAAGATAGCGAGAATTAGCTTGATTTCAGTGAGCCAATAGAAACTTATCAAACAGTCTATGCCGCTATTAAACGGACTCTGAAAATCCCCATCTATGGTCCCGTGGGCAGGTGTAGCTTTAATACTAGAGTAGCCATTCTAGATTTGCAATGGTCAAAATATTGTGATTCGAACCCACAACAGCACAGCTATTGGCCTGGATAATTGTTCGATCAGTAAAGTTATATTATTGATTTAGATGTGTAATGTAAGCGGTAGACAACACTGTACTTCTTTCATCTAGTCATGCAGTATACTTACTTTGATGTAAGTATACCATCGCATAGTACATCAAACATAGTAGACTAACCTAAAAACAAACCGCATTTTTGTCGCCTTATCTGTTAATGCCCACGTTTTCACACAGGTTTGGATGCTACCTGAGGTTAGAGGTTAGACGCACCCCGATATGGACTACTGGAGCAGTGTTTTTACGGCCGGATGCCCTTCTTTACGTCAACCAAATAAATCATTATCTGGCAAAACATGACCATCAAACATAGTTGCCAAGTGTTTATGGATTAATAGTGGAAAAGACCAATTGCACACCTCTACGGTGTATTCCACAGGGTATTTGTATCCGTAGGCGATGCGTGAGTCGTTGAGGCCCCCCGTTGTACAGTTACCATACGGCTTGGGCAACTGCGACATAACGACCTGAAATCGCAGCCAGTAATTACTTTTGTCAACTAATTATCTAGTAAGTTACATGTAACTAAACTCCTTTCTCCTTTTTATCGTCTAATCTGTCAATGTCCGTGCTTTCACACAAGTTTACACGTTTTCGCCCGCCCTGATCAGGACTGCTGGAGCTGGGTTTCTAAGGCCAGATGCCCTTCCTGACGCCAAAGAAAAAAAAGTTATCTGACACCCGGGTTAGCAGCTTGTGACACTTGCGCGTTTAACAGCCTTGCTGAAGGGCCTGCATCGCATCATAGTTGCCGGCGCGGGGACTTGAACTCTGGTTCTCTGGACTCGAAGTCCGACGTCTTAACTACTACACCACAGCGCCTCGCTGCATGAGCGTCACCTGTTTGATGCCTATGGAGGTGTAGCAGCCCGGACTGACGGTCAGTCCGTCCTCCTCCGGTATCGCCATCTGGTTCTGCGCGAGCACAAGCACGCGCAGACCCGCCGTGTCGCCAGCTGCCGCCACGTAGTCGCTCTGATCGATATTCATCGTCACACGCAGACCTGCGCCACAACACGTCGCGGACTTTAAATATTATTGCTACAAGTGCCACTGATTAATGATGTACAGCAGCAATGGAGATATGCAGCAGGGCGTGCAAACCCTGCAAAATGGGAAATTGGCAGAATTGGCTTGCAGCTCAGAGTTCCCTGGGCGAGTCGTAGAAGGTGACGAAAGAAGCGGGTGCGGTTCTCTGCCGGCTCTCTTGCACAGAACCAGACTGTATATAGTCTCTGTGCAACACACGGTCATTAAAATACAAAAAACTAAAATCAAAATTAGGCTATAAGCTATCTATGCGCTTTTGTTCCTGAGTAGTCAGCGTGGCATGTTATTGAATAGCCCTGAGTCATTATCAGCTTTTTGGAGCGATTTTTATGTGAAAATGAGTCGTTCGCAATGCGATCCAGCCAAATACACGTATGGTGAAGCTTATTCTCGTGTTCTTTCAAACAAAATTCAAGGGTCATACTGTAAAACATGACATTTCAAGCGCATGTAATTTATGCGAATTTCGCAAATCGGCAAAACTCACAAAAATTACATGCACTGCTCAAGCTATTTATAATGGGCAGTCCCTCAAAAACGCAAAAACGCACAATTTCTTAGAGCCAAAATCACCAAAACAACATGCAACTAAAAAAAATTATTTTACAGTATGGGACGACAAGAATTGAGAGATGGACACGCTTTGATTCGGTCATATGTCATCATATTTGTAATATTATCTTATGACCAGGTCATACGAGTCTTATGAGGGTCATCAGCCCCCTGCAGGCTGGGGAACAAAGAATTGGCTTGCAGCCCAGAGCTCTCGGGGGTGAGTCGTAAAAGGCGACAAAAGAAGGAGGAGCAATCCTGTGCCGGTTCTCTTGCACAAAACCGGACTGTAAAAAGTCTTTAGTGCTAAACTACAAAAAACAAAACAACAATTATGAGTCATCATTCAAAATAGAAGTCATCAATAATAGGCATTGCAAAAATTTGAAAGATATTTTTTATTTGACAAAAATATTTCAGCTTCATTGATTATCAATAACATTTCTAATCATGGTGTCACATAACTGTTTTATTGCAATGCAGCACCTGTAACTAATCAAATTAATTCAAGTTCCTTGCGCACAATTTACGTAGCAAAATGATTAGCATTAAACTTCAAAATTTGAAGATCGACGTTCTTCATAGCAAGTTGGCGGCGTAACTTGTTACCAGACAAAATCCAATCTGACCGTTGTTGCGCCCGGGCCTTTTCTGATTGTACAGCTGCTTGGTGTCATTCCATCCAGAGTTGAAGACGAAGCAGTTGCCGTGAACCGGATTGTAGAACACATCGAAGTCACTGACCATCAACGAAAAAACTGTCAACACTTTCACCAAAACAATCGACTGATTTTATAATAGAAAAAGCGGCATTTTCAATACTCTTAATGTTAAATTTGAGATTCACAAAGCACAACTGCAGAAATTGTTATCAACTGTACACTAATTTATGCCCCTAAACTACACTGTAGGTAGTAGTACTTATTGCTGTATGTTGATCTTCAACTGTGTCCTGGAAATGGCATTAAACTATGCCCATTTGGCAGTTTGGGCGTCATAAAGAGCATTCGGCCTGTAAAACCCCGCTCCACAAGACAGCCATGGAGAACCACAAATGGATAAGCCCCCCTGCACGTGCCCTTGAGACATAGCTGGATTCGGAGGAAGAGGTTGAGTGATTTTGGTGGAGGGGGAAAGCAGTGGGCTGAAGGCATAGTTATTTACCTCTTGTAACTCTCAACCGATTCCTCGTAACGTCATTTATGACAATTTTAAAACTGTTTCCTCCCTTGGAAGGCCTCCCACGCTGCCGTTGAACCCGTGGGGTCAGGGCACGCGGGTTCTTGTGTCCTTGGCTGTAAATGGCCTACCCCTTCTTGTGCGACGAATGCGTCCACTAAACCGCGAGTGTGTTTGTGTGATAAATACCATGAGCATGCTGTACATACCTCGACGAACACTTCTCTCCACCAAACGTGCAGTCGAGCAGCAAGCTGTCGAGCGAGTACCCGACGCTGGTCAGCTCCTCCTGGGACATCCCTGCGATTAGCTCCGTCAACAACTGACCCTGAAGGAAGCTCGGCGTGTACGCCAGCCTCTCAGGGTAAGCAGACCCTACCAGCGGACCGGCGGCGACGAAATTTGGAGCGGAATTAGCAAAGGGTGGAGTTTGCGTTGGAGATAAAGGAATAATGGAAGAAGCAGCGTTGGAAGCGCAAGTAGCAGCGTTGGTAAGAGTGGCGTTGCTGCATCTGGAGCAAGTTGATGTTGAGGAAGACATAGGGGGGATGCAACATTGGCAGCAGCAGAACGATAGGGGAATGCTAACACCCAGTGACACTGTCAAAGTCGATGATGTACTTGATGTGCTTTGTTGAGAATATTGCAAAGTTGTAATCCCTTTAATTGATGGCAGAGTGTCTGCAGAATTCGATAGAATGTCAAGTTTTAGTGCCTCAACTTCTGTCGCGTTGTTCGTCGTCCTAGTTTCAGTTTCAGCGGTGTTCGCAGTTTGGCTTGAAGTCTCCAGAGCTTCTGCAGTCTGAGTTTCGGACGAAAATATGCTGCTGAAATTGGTCGTCAATACTGCGCTTGAATATGGCGCAGTGGTTATGACATTCTGAGTAGATGAAAGGCTTGACGGAAGGCTTGCTGTCATGGATAAACAAATTGAGAGTCCACAACTCGCTGTTTTCGTTCCAACAGTCGTCGTTGTTTTAGTATCAAGTTCATGCGTAACAGTTGTGTGCGCATCCGGACCTATACTCGCCGCAATATGCGTTGTTGTTGGGAGTTGTTGACCTGCACTGGTCTGCACAGATATCGGACTGGTATCAGATAATGACGTCGTAAGTTTAACCGTTGCGGTGGTTTGATATTTGCTTGCGGACACTGTTGCAGTGTCACTGGTCTCACCAGGGGAACTATCCATGTATTGTGCGCTTGCATAAGCTGTGTCGACAATCGTTGCTGGGAGTTGTTGACCTGCAGTAGTCAGCTTGGATAAGTGACTGGCATCTGACAATGGTGTAGTGAGTTTTGCTGTTCCCATGGTTTGATATTTGCTTGCAGACACTGTTGCCGTCTTACCGAGGGAACTACTGTCCATGGGCTGTGAGCCTGCATATGCCGTGTTAGCAGCAGATTTTACCGCAGCTGTAATTGTCGTGGTGGTTATTCCAGAACTGCTCACTAAAAGTGATTGCGAAATGAAATCATTGCTGTTGCCGCCGTTATCATTATTGTTGTCACTTTCGTTAGATGGCGCAGTCGTCGGGCTTTGGTTAATTTGACTGCTGGAGGTCTGACTTCGCGATTTGGCAATAGACGTCAGAGTTGGATAGGTTGTCGCCCCGCTCAACACGACGTTATGTGTCGCTGTTGTTTGCAGCGTTGGGTGTGAAGAGGTTAGTAAGCTGGGTGGGGTTGCAGCGAATGTGGGCGAGGGGCTAGGAGTTGCTGCGGATGTGGGCGGGGGGGTAGGGCTTGCTGCTAATGGGGGTAGGGGGGTAAAAGTTAGTGCAAATGTGGGTGAGGAGGTAGGAGTGGATGCGGATGGTGGTGGGTTGGGAGGGATTAGTGCAATTGAGTGAGGAGTAGATGGGGGCGGTAAGGGCGACGGGGGAGAATTAGTAGCTACTGTATTCTCAGGGGGTGACGATAAGGGGCTGGACGCGGATGCCAAGACAGACACGACATTAGCAGAACCCGTCGTCATAGGCTTCCCTTGCACTGTGTTAGTAACAGTGGTTGTAGGATACGGTGTTGTACTGATCATTGTTTGTGCAGCGAATATCACAGAGGCTGAAGGCTTTCGAGTTTGTACTGTAGGTTCCTTTGTAGTTGTAGTTGCTACTGTCGTCTCCGTTGTCTGTGTGATTGATACTGTGGCTTTCGTAGTTTGTGTGATCGATACTGCGGCCTTTGTAGTTTGTGCGATTGGTACTGTGGTGCCCGTCGTCTGTGTGATTGGTACTGTGGGCTTTGCAGTTTGTGTAATCGGTATTGTGGTCCCCGTCGTCTGTGTGATCGGTGCTGTGGTCTTCGTATTTTGTGTGATTGATGCTGTGGCCCCCATCGCCTGTGTGATTGGTAGTGTGGTCTTCGTATTTTGTGTGATCGGTGCTGTGGTCTTCGTATTTTGTGTGATTGGCGCTGTGACCCCCATCGTCTGTGGGATTGGTACGGTGGTCTTCGTATTTTGTGTGATTGGTACAGTGGCCCCCGTCGTCTGTGTGATCGGTATTGTGGTCTTCGTAGTTTGTGTGATCGGTACTGTGGTCCCCATCGCCTGTGTGATTGGTAGTGTGGTCTTCGTATTTTGTGTGATCGGTGCTGTGATCTTTGTATTTTGTGTGATTGGTGCTGTGGCCCCCATCGTCTGTGGGATTGGTACGGTGGTCTTCGTATTTTGTGTGATTGGTACTGTGGCCCCCGTCGTCTGTGTGATTGGTACTGTGGCCCTTGCAGTTTGTGTGATCGGTACCGTGGTCCCCGTTGTTTGCACAATTGGTTGCGACACCCCCGTTGACTGTGTAATTGGCATTGACGGTACCGTTGTCGGTTGAATAGTTGGTGTGGTAAATGTGATTGCTTGAGTGATGGGCATCGTCGAGGAAGGCGCAGCAGTTGGCGCAGCGGTCGTCCTCACTGAACCTGACTTCGTTGTCATTGGCGCAGAAGGTGCGACTGTTGACAGTGCTGAGGAAAAAGAACAAGCAGCCTTCTATAATATTGTATGTCAGCAAGAACAAATTTAGTTGTACCTTTCGACATGCTAAAGCCTAAATTTAATGTTAAATTAAATTAAATTTTTGATTTAAATTTGATTTTCAAAATTATATTATGTGTACCTACAAGCTCAAAAAATTCAACAATTGACTCAATGCCAGAATGACGTCACAGGCATTTGAGATGATGTGTCTGCACCGGTATCATGTCACTCGCCACGCCCACAATCGGATGTAATGTGTTTTATTATTAATTTAGATCTTAGATGAACCTTGATTGGTGTATCAGATAAAAGTTCTATTCTAGACCAGTCATAGAGGAGTTTAGTTAATCATGTTAGTTAGCTAGTGAATTAAGTAAGCCTTGTCAGGCTTTGTAAGCTGGAGTCAGGCTCCATGATTAATTATTTGATTGGCTGAAGTGAAGTTGTGTTACAGTCAATTTAGCTGAATTGTTGAACAGCAGGTTTTATATAGTCTGAAAATTACACACGACACAATGCAAGAAAACTTACAACTAAAAAAAGGTTGTTTGTCTCTCTCGTTTGAATAGACCCCACCCGGGCACAACAGATATCAAAAAGCGTGAGCTTACTGGGCATCTTGCAGATAGCGTAGAAGTATGCCGTGGTGCAGTCCGTATCCTTCCATCCAGCCGTGACGTTAAGCCTGGTGCACAGGCCCGCCCCTGTCGGCTGACCGCTCGCCCAGTTGGTATACGTCACAGCGCTGCCATCGACCCACGTTCCCATCGTAGACGTCAGGCCAGACTTGTAGAAACCAATGTAGTACTCTGCCTTCGCGCCGTAAGGTGCGGGCCCGCTTCAGCGTATAAAACGAACATTGGACTACACAATGTGAAGACAAAAGTATTCAGCGCACATTTATATATTTTTGTTTACCTATTTTATGTAGAGATGTAATTCGATGAAATAAATAAAATAAGCAAGCCTATCACTATCAACCATGCTACATCTAGGCCTACACCACAGCAAGGCTCTGTGGTGTAGTGGTTAAAGCTTCGGACTAAGAGTCCAGTGGACCAGGGTTCAAGTGCCGCGCCGACAACTATGAAACTATGCGTTGCAGGCCCTTCAGGCTGTTAAACACACTTGTCGTTCGCTGCTAACTCCGTGCAGACGATTATTTATTTGGTTGGCGTCAGGAAGGGCATCCAGCATTAAAAAATCCAGCTCCAGCAGTCCTCATCAGAGCGCAAAATGTCTAAACCAGTGTGAAAACATGTACGTTAACAGATTAGACGACAAAAACGCGGTCAGTTTTTTTAGGTATCACTATCAACGGCAGCTATTGCGCTGTTGGCCATGACGCAGGTTGATGCCCCATTTGGAAAACGAGCCTTGAACAAAGTTCGAGAGCCTCAATAAAAGAAGCTCACAACGATTCCATGTCCGTTTACGTAATCCATTATGAAACAATACGTATAAATATGTCATTGTATAAATATCTCGACATCGAGGTTAGAGCCTTGATGGCTGGCAACCCCTAGCTCTACTCAATTACTGTCAGAGTAGGTCAGCTTATTGATCGGCGTCATTTGAGTTTATTTTCCAACTGCTTAAGTCTGTCCAGCAACTCGGCTACCAAATCTTACATATCTTACTTTCCAATACTTGATGACAGGTATTTTCAGCAGCTTCCAGGGTTCTGGTACCCACGCCGCAACCATGAAACCACGCCTTACAGACCCTTTAGCACGACTGTTAAACACACAAGTGTCGCTAGCTGCTAATCCCGTGCCAGAAAATTATTTATTTGATTGGCGTCAGGAAGGGCATCAGGCCGTAAAAACCCAGCTCCAGCAGTCCTGATCAGGGTGGGCAAAAACGTATAAACCTGTGTGAAAACATGGACATGAACAGATTACACGATAAAAATGAGGTTAGGCTTAGTTATTTTTAGCAGCTATTGCCAGTATGCCAAGTCATGCATGGAGTCAACTATATCATACATATATCATACTTACATCATATCATATATATACTACATCAACTATATCATACATATATCATACTTGCATCATATCATATATATACTACATCAACTATATCATACATATATCATACTTACATCATATCATATATATACTACATCAACTATAT
>JAQIWG010010112.1:0-10194 GCA_034695025.1 Chamaedrilus cognettii
GGTAAGGGGGTGGGGGGGGGGGGTGGTGGGGGGGGGGAATAAGTTTAAATTAGTTATAGAAAAAATCGTTAAACAACACAAAAATCGTTAAACAATTTACGTTCAAGTCATAGCCAAAATTTAAATATTAATATTTTCTAACCATAGCCATAGTCAAAGCTATACTATCGCAGTTTGAGAATTAATTCTTAATAAATAATAATAGCAAAACTAATAAAAAATAGCAAAACTTACGAGGCCGGTTGCTAGACTTCGATTTGAAGTGCGATCTTATTTTGTAGTCCGAATTAACGAATGAAAATATATGAAAGGATTGTATCGAATAATCTAATTGATTAATTCGGACTACAAAATGAAATCGCACTTCAAATCGAAGTCTAGCAACCGGCCAAAAGTGAATCTTGCCGGTTGACAGTGCAAATGAATGAATCTAGGCCCTTGCGCGAGTGCTCCGAGTGCGCCTGCGTGCAATCGATGCAATCGTTGTGCAATTTACAGTTGTACACTTGTCTATCCATATACACGTACATGCTCCTATATAGTGGCTCAGAATTAATGGAAATGGCTAATTCTTAAATAACTACCGCATACATATACACAGCGCCCCGTGCTGGCCGGGGAACAAAAAATTGGCCTGCAGCCCAGAGCTACCCGGGCGAGTCGTAAAAGGCGACTAAAGAAGGGGGAGCGATTCTGTGCCGGCTCTGTTGCCCAGAACCGGACTGTATAATTGTAGCCTTGAGGCCCTATATGTGCTACACACGCTCCCTAAACTACAAAAAACAGACTCTACAGGGGCGTCGCCAGGATTTTACTTTAGGCGTGGCGCAATTGCCAAAATTTGTCTTCTCCGCACCGTTCAGATGCTGAGAGCTCGAACTTTTCCTGAACAGAACAGTTTTCATGCACTTAGTAACTTTCTGTGTTCAATTTGCAAATTATTTATTATAGGTGTAGACGAATTCAATGCGTTGCATTTTGTAGCGGCATTAGCCCCGCTATTGCCTTAAATCATGGCAAGACATATGGTTGTGAAAATTCATGTGTGGCACTTACGCGCCACGCAGCCATACACCTGTAGCTGGCAACGCCACTGCGTGTACCATAGGCCGAAGTATTTTCGACACAATTTTAACCGTGTAAAGTAGATCTTCCTAGTTCCTAATTTTATAAATGTCATCCTGCTATAAAAAAGAACAGTCAAAGTTGGGCGACAAAAACACGTCAGCCGCGCTGGACAACTGAGTTATACCGTATTGCCGTTTCAACTCTCCTCAGATCTATAGATGTTAGTGTCACTGCTTGATTGCTGTGACAATGACAGAGTACGGTAATTCACATTTGCTTCAGTCCTAGGCCATCTATCACTCGGTGCCCCTAGTGTTTAGCCTGTCCGGACATGACATTAAGTTAAACTGTGCCCGGCAGCCCTGCCCCTGCTGCCACCATAGGGCAGGATGAAGCGTTGTGGCCCAGGGGTCTAGGTCGCGGTCTCGGATTACGAGTGTGACAGTTGCCGCTTCGAGTCCAGACCGCGGCACTGATTTTAGAGTCACTTCGTGCACCCTTTGGCAAGGGTGGTTTAAATTCGTCAGCCACAAGTGTTCATACGATGCCTACTAGATACGGTGGTACCACCACCAGCGACCATACAACAACAACGGTGTTCAGCTGCGGTTTTTATAAGCGCTTTCTTGTAACAAACCTCAGTTTCTTCGGTGTTTTGCCACACGTATGGCAGGTCTTTGGTGGCCAAATCTTCCACCCTAGCCGATCTTCGACTCTTCTCTTCATCTCTGCATACGATTCCTTCTCTAGCAGGTCGTCCATCGTCCCGATACGTGGTCTTCCCGGTCCTCTCTTGCCCTCCATTCTTCTCTCCATAATATCTCTCAACAAACATTCTCCTGTCTTATATGTCCGATCCCGTTTTTCTTTCTTCTGGCTATCACTTCCATCATAGTCCTTGTTTCACCCACTCTCTTCAACACTTCTTCATTCGCCACGGTGTACAAATGTATTAACCAAGCCTAAATGTGTATTATCACATCTTTTTTGTATACAAGTCAGGCTATTAAGGGCCTAGTTGCATATTGAAATTTATTATCTTAAAGTTTTACCCAAGCCAGTCGGGGAACAAAGAATAAACTTGCAGCCCAGAGTGCCCTGAGCGAGTCGTCTAAGGAATCTAAAGAAGGGGGAGCGGTTCCGCGCGTTGTCCTCCCGCACAGTGCCGGACTCAGCGCCGGACTGTAATAGTTTTCGTTACTACACACGGTCCTTAAACTACAATCCACCATTATATTAAAGTAAACCCTCTACAAGCCGGGGAACAAAAAAATGGGCTTTTAGCCCAGAGCTCTCCGGGCGAGTAGCAGGGGACTAAACAGGGGGAGCGGTTCTGTGCGTGGCCCTCCGGCACAGAATCGGACTGTAATACCTTTCGTTACTGTACATGTAGACCTACAATGTATACACACGGTCTTTAAGCTCTAACCCCTGCAGGTCGGGGAAAAAAGAATTGACCTGCAGCCCAGAGCTCCCCGGGCGAGTCGTATAAAGCGACTTAAGAGGGGGAAGCGGTTCTGTGCTTGGTAAAGCCGAGACCGAGGCACAGAATCGGGCTGTAATAGTCTTCGTTACTGCACACGGTCCTTAAACTGGCAGGGGAAGAAGAAGATGAAGGTCCTCCCAAATCCATCATCATCACTATCTCAACGCGAGAAAATCTTTCCCGCCCATAAAAAAGTTAAAATTTTAGGTCAATCAATACCATGTAAAAACAGACGGTTCACAAAGATCTGAGATGCTCTGCAATATTCAGTTAAACCTGCATAGGCCTACAACACGCCTGTAAGGCCTTGGCAACGTGACGTCGTGCAATATGACTTTATTCGCATTTTGTTATTTAAATTTGTAGAGTAGAGTAGCTTGCTGACTTAGATGAGATGTCAGATTCTGATGCACAGCCTACGGATAGAGTATTGGAATCTCGCTACTCTCTAATCTCGCTACTCTCTAATCTGCACAACAGTATTACGCGTGTGCGCGCTAAGCGTTGCTAGTTGAATCAACAATGTATCCAAGCAGGTGTCCGATTACTCTAGATTTAAGCTTTGGCTCATTGTTCGTAGTCACGTCAGGTAAGAGCAGAGTTACTTTTAGCCTTGATGAAACCGGCCTAGAGCTACGCCTCGTTCTTCTGGAAGTCGCATCTGCACCATTGAAAGAAGGAGTAGTCTAGGCTAAATCCACAGAATCACTAATATGCCGACTTTGTTTCCGATGAGAACTTTTGAGCGGAGGGGGAGGGGGGGGGGGGCGCTGACGAAAATTTCTGAAGCCGTTCTTAACAGTCATTGTTTCTTTTTCAACTATTCTAACTATAACTGCTCCTCAACTTATAGGCCTAACTATACCGAATTTGCGTTTCCTCGGCAATCATCGACGTCACACAACTGTCTACAACTGTTTTACACAGGCAGCCGTTACGCCACCACATCTTAAAAAACGCGAGGACCTACGCCTGGGTCATTCATTTTTACGCGTGACGCGACGCCTACCTTTTTCTAAATAAGCGTAATGCTTTTTAACAAAAAACTCGTTTTAGCCGTACTACGCCTCCCAAAATAAACTATGGGTAAGCGTAGGCCTACACAGTGTAGACATGAGCGATCTTAATGTTGTCAATAATTTGGCGTCATTCGTAATAATTTGGCATTTTTCAATATTCAGGTCGTTAATGACGTGTAGACTTAAGATGGCGGCTTGGAAAGGCCGCAGCTTCTAGTTTATCGTACTGTAAACTGTGAAATAGTTTGTCGCTATTCAGCCTTCATAGGAATTATTGCAATACGATTTTATTGTCTTCGAACGCCCGTCTAATGTTGTTATATACAACTGCTCAGTAATTGCAGGAAGTGGCGGTCTGTGCATGGCTAGAGTTTTCTGCATGTTTGTATTACAGTGATCTTGCACGCTGAGGGCGTGCCACAAACCCTTCCACCTCAGCGGACGTCAGCATCCCGTATGAGCAGCGATGATACTTTTCTTGAGCTTGACAACACCTCTGTCGCTGACAGCGCGTACTCTCATGGAATCAACTCGTGGCAGCCTGCAACGCCCGCTAAAAGTAAGGGTCTCGTTCCACGATGCAGTTTTTGCATGCATGAAAGTTTGTAGCTAAACTGCAAGCGCTGAATAGACATCACAATTCCGTTGACTGCTGTGCTGCGCGTCGGCGAGCAGTAGTAGGCTGCAGGCAATTATATTGTGACGTTAGCTCGCCGTTTGAATTTTAATTACTCTCTTTCACGCATGCAAATCTGCATGCACAAAATGCATCATGGAGCGAGACCCTAAGGGCATGCTACAATGTATAACGTGAAAGCGTGATTTGCATGCACGGAAAAAATGCAAATGGCGTCGTGATACCATTGACCGATAATTTTATTAATTGCGTGTGCTCGCAGCGGCGGTTTTTAATAACATATTTTATTTTTGAGGTTTGATATACTGCTTCGACTCAATTTGAATTACGAATTGTACTTGCAATATTGCAAGTCTATTGTACTTGCAATATTGCAAGTCTATTGTACTTGCAATATTGCAAGTCTATTGTACTTGCGATATTGCAAGTCTATTGTACTTGCAATATTGCAAGTCTATTGTACTTGCGATATTGCAAGTCTATTGTACTTGCAATATTGCAAGTCTATTGTACTTGCAATATTGCAAGTCTATTGCACTTGCGAGTAACTTTCGACATATTCTCTGTCTTGTTTTCACAAAAAAAAGGCCGTAGTGTGCACCGCTGCGCCGTTGAACAACAAACGAAGCAACAGACAAATGCAGCAGCAGGTCATTATTGCATTTTGACGTTGGCTCGTCGTTTGAATTTTTTCACGCGCGCATGAAACCACGCTTTCATGCAAAGTTGGGGTAGTCGGTAACGGATCGGCAGTCTCGTATGATTCGGCGGATGCAAGCTACTCAAAGACGCCGAACATGACTAGGAACTTAGGCTCCTTCGACACCAATTTCACAGCATCGCGGTTTGGACACGGAGGCTCTTCAAACAGAGGTCATTTGTTTAAGGAAGTGGACGAGAATCAAATCAATGAATATCTGTTTGAAGAAAATGGCGTGAAAATGATTACAAGAAATGAATTTAGGGATGTAACTCGAAGAAATCGAACTGTTCGCACGGTGACGATGCCGAAGAAGAAGAAACGAGAGACTACACATCAGCAGATGGAAGCAAAGAAGGAGAAAGATCGCAAAAAGAATGAGCAAGCAAACGCCAAGAAAGCTGCGACCCAGAGAAAGAAGGAAGAATCAAAGAAAAAAGAAACAATGAAAGCGCAACACAAGCAGCACGAAGCTCACAGAAAGAAAACGGAGAAGACATATAAGAAAAATTTAGCCGCCAAGAATAAGGCTCAAGCGAAGGCGGAAAACAAAGCCACAAAACCGAACGTAGTTGCCTACCCAGCTGGCATCCTTTCGCATCCGGAACACTTGGATGGATTCCCGAACGCTCATGGGGGTGGGACGTACAATCGGGAACACCCGTACCCTGGCCGCGTTGTTAAGCTGTCGAGGCCGCTGCTGATCACCCTGCTGCGTGGTTACAGTCTAAAGCTGCACGTGGAGGACATGTACGACATGAGGCTGGCGCATGACGCACAAGGGGGACACCACGGGGTACACCACGGGGGACAGCACGGGGGACACCACGGGGTACACCACGGGGGACACCACGGGGGAAACTTGTCGCTGCACATCACCAAGCAGAAGATGCGCGAGGACGAGTTAGTGTCAGACGAACGGAAGGAAGAGAGGATTGATGAGTCAAAGGTCGCCTTGCGTGACGACGATGTCTACTCTGAAGACGCCAGTAGAAGTTTGCGCCATTTATCGTTTGGTCAGAAGAAAGTGTTGGCAGCGAGACGACGTATGATGGGCGTCAGCAAACATCTGCATTACAAAGGACTTTCAAAGGAAGAGAGGAAAAGGCAGGAGAAGAAGATGGAGATTGGGCTGCGAGGCAATGAATTGGTCGTGGCTCGTGAGGTGAAGGGGGAGGTGGGGGGAATGGAGGAGAGGGGGGTTGAGGAGGGAGGGGTGGGGGTGCGTGGGGTGGAGGAGGCTGAGCGGGGGCAGCGCGGGGGTCCATGTGGGGAGAAGTGTTCGAGTGGGTCGCGCTGTGTGCGCGACTTGGGGAGACTCGGCGGATACAGGTAACTGTACCGTTAATCAGACTCATGCCCCTGCATGCAGGGGAACAAAGAATTGGCTTGCAGCCCGGAGCTCCCCGGACGTGTCCTAAAAGGCGATAAAGAAGGGTTCTGTGCCGTTCGTTTGCGCAGAACCGGGCTGTATAATTAATTACAGTCTTTGTGTTACACACGGTCACTAAAACTACAAAAAATCAGACTCATTTAAAGGAGGATGCAAGTACATGTATCTGCACATGCTGTTTTCTGCACTAATACGGGATGCAAGTACTGCAGTGCCTAGTCTAAGTACTGCTTTACTACACTAATAGAAGAGGATACAAGTAACTGTACATTTTACTGTTCAGATACAAGAGGACACACGCAGAACTGCAATACTATACTACTGCCGAATACAAGTGCTGCATACAGGAATGCTACAATTTTTTGGGAAACGCCACAATTGTTTGCCTGCCTCCACACTTTCTCTCTTGTACAGAACTCACGACCGGGGGGGGGGGGGGAGGGGTTTCACAAAAGCTAACTTTACTTTTAACATTACATATTCCAATAATAGGGACCAATTGGGACGTCAAGCTTTCAATAGGGGACGCCTGGCGTCATTTGGCGTCCATGTAGGCCTCCATAAAGGTCTTTTCCATGTATTTAATTAATAATTTATAAACCTTTTGACTAAAATGCTGTCCATGGTCGCAAGAAGGTCATCTACTTTTTGTGCTACTATTGCGGCTGCAAGTGCAATCTAACTGTTAATAATTAATGGGTGATTTTCTGAGTTCTAAGAGGAATCCTGTCATCCCTTTCATCCTATCTGTTGTGTACATTGGGAAGGTATTATTGAATTATGCGTGTTGTTATTTGGGTACATGCTTAATGTTATTTGGGTTTGGATGCATGAATCGCACTGAATTGCATTAAATTTTCGACTAGCATTCGAAAATTACTAGACAACCAAAAATATTTAGATTACCGGTAATCTATTCTTAAATTACCGGTAAACTATGGTAATCTATTGTAATCTAACTATGCAAATTCCTGACCGGCAAACACACAAAAACAACGCTGTTTTCAACGAAACGGGCCAGGTTGCTATCATGGGATGCATTTGGAGTGCATTTTAAGCCAAAATCTACGTTTTTATAAGAAAAAAACCTGGATTAAACTACCGAGTCGGTAATTTATTGTAGATTGCCGTTATTTATGATAAATTACCGTAAATTGCCGATTTTAAATTACCATAAATTACGGTGATCTCGAAACCGTGATCGAAAACACCTCGAACGCTACTTACGACAGATGCGCAGAGCCGGAGCAGCTGAAGCTTCTGTTGCCCGCCTGTGGGCACAACCCTTGTCACCACGACGGCGCCTGCCTCGTACTGTACGGCGTGCGGCACTGTCTCTGTCACCCCCCCTACGCCGGGCGGCGCTGCGAGCTGCACGCCTCGCCCTGCGTCACTCCCTGCGGCCCGGGCGGCGTTTGCAAGGTAGGCTACGTATGTTTTTTGTAATTTAAGGATCGTGTGTAGCACAAAGACTGTATACATTCCGGTTCTGTGAAAGAGAGCCGGCACAGAAGCGCTCTCTCTTTTTTAGTCACCTTTTACGACTCGCCCGGAGAGCTCTGAGCTGCAAGTCAATTCTTTGTTCCCCAGCCTGCAGGGCGTGCAAGGTACATGTATGTATGTATGCATCTGTATGTATGCGTGTATGGAATATATGCACGCACGCTATACACGCATACAAGCATGCAGGTTGCTGCGTTGTTGTTCTGGTTGTTTATAAATGCAGCTCATAATATAGTCGCGTCTCGTATGTAAATCTTGTGTGCATTTGTTTGAGAGCGATGCCTAAGTGATTTCCATCCACCGCTCGCCGCTGGCAGTCGATTTCACTACCAACGACACCAGACCCGTTTATAGTCCCGCTCTGGCTAGAAGACTTTGACAAGCCGAGAAATTGAATTCTCTGTATAGCTAGAGCGGGGATCGAAACCCGTGAACCTCTAGCACGGCAGTCCAGTGAAGATACCACTAGACCATACAGGCTTGTCCTACATACAGGTGGTACCTTGACCTGTATGTACATGCATGTATGTATGCAGCCCATCACTATATGGATAGTGCAATATATGTCATGCAAATGGAGATGGAAAAACATAATTTGCTTGAATCGTGCATGTACATGTAGGCTCGCGAGAAGTGCAGCAGACTACGTACAGAAAGAGGTTTTGAAGAAACTAGTTTTTAGAAGAAGGCACTACTAATGATTACTTCTGCAAGCCGGGAAACAACAATTTGGCGTGCAGCCCGGAGCGTCCACGGCGAGTCGTAAAAAGCGACTAAAGAAGGGGGAGCGATTCTGTGGCAGCTCTCTTACACCGAACCGGACTGTAATAGTGTGCGTTACTACATGTACAGACGGTCCATAAACTACAAATGCTCCTCCCCCGTCTTCCGTTTCCGGGGTCTGCAAGGTAGACACCGGTAGCGCTGCGAGGGTGGAGCGAACATGGCCGCCGCATCGGATGTCGGATCTGGGGGTGGGGCGAAGCGGTCCAAAATTATATTTAAGTTCTAAGTAGGCTTGACAGCGTGACAAATGATTCAGTTTTGAAATAGTAAGTTTAATGGCACGGGAGAAGCAGTCTTGGAACTCGTGAAGCGGCTAAAAAGTTCTTAAATTAGATGTAGTTTGCTTTAGAGAACGAGTATACCAATAATACTTTTAAGGGCAATGAGAATGCGCCAACAAAGGCCCACCCCTTGAGAAAACCATTGGTTGGAACATTGCGATTTAAAAAAGAAACCCGTATCTACCCCCTTCCCGGTCTTGAGTTCTGCACGGTAGCGAAAAAAAGCCTCCCTCAACCCCTCCCCCCCCCTCCCCACTTGCAAGTTTCTCGGAGAAATTTCATTGAAGGCGCTACTTATGACGCCTGAAACTCTCGAGACGCCTGAAAATTTCGAACACGAAGATACCATTCTACTGATTCATCGAAATATCGCTTGCATCAAATATCGTCTGCTTGCGTTTTGTTTTTGACTGCACAGCTAAGTAGTACTTGCTTACTTGTGACTTAGAGAAATACGACAGCATCCATAATCCAAACCTAGCGTACATTAAGCTTCATATTGCTATTGGCATGACATATTGTGGTACCGTAAAATACTGATAGGCCTGTTTCAGAGTCACGAGCTAGGCGGCGGCTATGCGTGTCTGTATCCGTGCGCGCTACACCCCTGTCGTCTCTACGAGATCTGCGTCCCAGACGAAACAGACTTCCACGTCGACTACATGTGCATCTACAGTAGGGACATCTTGCGAATTATATTCGTCAATAATGGACTGCTGCTCAGTTTGGCGAGCGTGCGGTGTGGGGTGGGGTTGGGGAGTTTAACGACCGTGTGTCGACAAAGACTATTATAGTCCGGTTCTGTGTAAGAGGGCCGTCACAGAACCGCTTCCCCTGCTTTAGTCGCCATTTACGACTCACCCGGGAAGCTCTGAGCTGCAAGCCAATTCTTTGTTCCCCGGCTTGCAGGGGTATGTGGGGTGTGCGCTCAACGAGATCAGATTTATAGTTATTTATTTATTTCAGATGACAGTGAATGTGTATTACGAATTTGAAGAAAATTATGCATAGAATTGCGTCCGCTATAAATGTGTGTTGTATTGATAAGTCTCTCAAACAATTTTAATATTTAATTGAATTATTTCGAAAGCGTCGCTAAACTGTATCCAGCAGTCCTGCCTCTGCTATCACCATTGGGCAGGTTGGGCGACAGGCAGGGCATCCGGTTCGTTAAAGCACGGCCTCAACAAACCATGGAGAGAACAAAGCACGACATTGTGCTTTAAGGCGATGCTCGAGTCGCGGGGTGCTGATGCGGGCGGGTGGTGATACGGGCGGGTGCTGATACGGGCGGGTGCTGAGACGGGCGGGTGCTGATGCG
>JAQIWG010010113.1:0-10194 GCA_034695025.1 Chamaedrilus cognettii
CATATACACAAAGAATCAAGACCGGGTTATATTTACAAGTACCTCAGGACACGGACTTTTGGATCTACCCTCGTATAACTATAATTTCAGTACTTTGTTTTAGATGAAAAAGAGATGGCAAGCTTGCAGTCTGCACTAATGAGAATAACACAATGAGCAAAGAAAATTATGCCGTTTTAAAATTCTCAGCCTATTTAGAGTTTTTCTTTCATGCAGCGAAGACCTGAAATCAAAGACTGCATGCATTCTATTAATATGTTATGGATAATATTATATCGCTAAGCTAACATTGCTAGATGCAAACGTTAAATGATGCCTTGCGTAAAGCAAAAACAGTATCACCCTGTTATTTTAATACAACGTTTAGCGAATGCATAAGCGTCAATCTTGGGGGAGTCCGTTGGATCTAACCCCCCCCCGCTCCTATATTTCTTTTCTTTAGTTTCGGCCCTCGAAATTTATGTAGATCAAATTATTGAGAACTGATGCCTATGCCTCGATGTCAATATCAAAAAACAATATCTAGAATAAGCCTGTGTGCTATAGCCTATACAGTTCAGACGAGCAGTTGAGTTCAACCTGATACATTTTATCTATACATAGCGAGGCGCTGTGGTGCAGTGGTTAAGGTGTCGGACTTCGAGTCCAGAGGACCATGCAGGGTTCAAGTCACCGCACCAGCAACTATGAAACCATGCGTTACAGGCCCTTTAGCAAGGCTGTTAAACACGCAAGTGTCGCTAGCTGCTAACCCCGTGCCAGATAACTATTTATTTGATTGGCGTTTGGAAGGGCATCCGGCCGTAAAAACCCAGTTCCAGCAGTCCTGATCAGGGCGGGCGAAAACGTTTAAACCTGTGTGAAAACATGGACATTAACAGATTACACGATAAAAAGGTGGTTAGTTAATAACGCACATACACCCACACAATACATTTTAAATCATTGAAGTTAAAGTCATTTTATATCAGGAATACAATTTTTCCTATTCCTCATATTTTCCTAGATTCAGTGCTGGCGTTAGGGCCCCAGGGCACCCCCCGACTGGGGAGGGCCCACGGTTTTTGGGGGTCCACTAGGGGGAGATGCATTCATTTTGACAGCAATTTTCCGAAAAAGTTAAGCTTGAAGTTTTGTTATGATTTGTGAGGGAGCCCACTGGGAGGTTATTGGGGGCCCACTGCAGTTAATAAGGCTGCAAATAGAGAAAACTGTTAGCACCCCCCCCTCCACCTCCCCTAAGGTAAAGCATCTAAAATTGCAACTTCAGCGCGAACAAGCTCCAGTTTGCAAATTTATATTTTGTAGCACAAATTAGTATTAATTAGATCAGATAAAGGCTATGCAGGGTAACTAACTAGATCAAATAATTTTAGGCGAATATTGTACAAAGTCAAGAGTAAGTTAAAATGATCAGAAACGAGTCAAATGATCGTTAAACGGGCAAAAATGCTCGTAACATGTGAGGATGAGAATTTATTAAACTTCGTGATTGCAACAATTTGACATCGGGTCATTGTGGTCTCAACATTTGCACGAAAAAAATGATTGGCTGTTGGGCAGTTGATTGCTAAATATTGGTAGACTGATCTAGGGTAACTTTTATGCCGGACTTTGTAACTTGCCACTCCAGAATAGGATCATCAAAATTCGAATGTTTTGTCATGGCAATGACGTCACGAACGGTCCTGCTTCCGGCTCTCAAACATTCAAATTTTGATGATCGTATTCCGTAACGGCAAAATGACAAAGTCAGGCATAAAAGTTACCCTCACTCAGAGGCCTGTCCGAAAAGGCCCGAGGGGCTAGGACTCTAATTTTTGGCCCATGGGTAGACTGCATAAGGCTGAACACAGACATTTTTTTGTCATGGCAATGACGTCACCAACAGTCCTGCTTCTGGCTCTCAAACATTCGAATTTTGAAGATTTTATTCCGTTTCATTTTGTTTCCACAAAGTGGGGATAACTATAAATTTTAGGTGGTTTTGACCCCCTGTGATAATTTTTTTGCCTTATATGCAGTAAAAGAAGGCCTAGTAATGCTATATAATTCTGCATTAATTAAGAAGAAAAAAATTGTGGTAAACTATAGAATTTGTTTTGTTTACAAAACTTTAATTCAATTTTTGAATATTAAAATCAAATATGCAAATTTCAAATCAAAATGCATTTAACTTGTATGTTTATGTGAATAGTTTATCGTCACTTTAGTAGCTCTTTTGTTGTTCCCTGTCTGTTTTGACATTCATGTTTGGTATTTGCTGGACTGACGGATGGAACGTTATTCAGAATGTGAATGTGATTCTGAGTCTCTAAATATTAGCGGGACTTACGGATTGTTATTCCGTTCGATTGTTATTCCGAATGTGAATATGAATGTGAATCTAACTTGGCTAATGTCCATCTTTGACGATCTGTGGATATCGTGTGGAGGTCGTAAACTGACAATCCTGTTCAATCGGTTAGGTTTTTCAGCCAGGTTGCGCGAGGTCTTCCTCTGCCGCACATACCTTCCACCGCGAACGCGGATTCGCGCCAAATGGAATATTAGGGTTAAGATTAAGTTAGGATTGGGGTTAGAGTTAAGGGTTAGGTTGTTTCTTTTTTCGGTTCCGTTTAGCTGTTGTTCCTTTTGGCGGTTATTCCATTGTCCCCTTCCACCACCCCCGGTAGGATTGTGGTGGCAAGCTTGCGAGGCCGCTAGCTCTGTTGGTGTGACCATACAGCTGCATCTTGCGCCGTATCACTGTTGATATAAAAGAGATTGTGAAGAGACCGCCAAGAAATTCAATGGCAATTAAAAAGCAATTAAATTCTAACTCACCAAAATTGTCATCCATATTATTTACATACAAATCATTAACAATTAAGACAAATAGGTCATTCACAAATTATACATTACATACAAATTATTTAACGTATTATCATTTGTCACTGTCACCTGACAGAATTTGTGAAGGTTCATTTCGTATGTCCATGCTTTACAAGTAAGATAAAGATTTGTGTTCACAGATTTCAAATTTATATTAACAAGTTTAAAAGCTGTTGGGTAGGCATGCTTGCAGAAAGTTGCGACTGGCAAGGAATCAAGGACACAAAAGTTAAAGACCAACTTAAGGACCAACTTTTCGATTCCTGAATGACTGACAAAATGGTAGCCGAGCCATTAGATTCATCAGCCGGAATCATTGCATTCTTACTGTCGGTAAGTCACAAATCCTTTGCCTTATTTTTCTGATGAGCCTGGAGGCCCGATGAAAATTCGCTCCGTAAAATATGGTACCATAACCTTTGTAGGCCTACTTCCTAAGCTGCAACAAACAGCAGCTCTATATATTTTTGATTGCACATCAGTAGCCGAGGCTGTGTTAGTTTGACTGGCAGGAGTCGTGGCTGTGTTAGATTGACTAGCAGAAGTAAAGCGGTGCCTGTGTTAGATTGACTGCTAGGAGTCGTGGCTGTGTTAGATTAACTGGCAGGAGTCGTGGCTGTGTTAGATTAACTGGCAGGAGCTGTGGCTGTCTTGGAACGACTGTTAGGAGCCGTGGCTGTTTTAGATTGACTGTTAGGAGCCGTGGCTGTGTAGATTGACTGTTAGGAGCCGTGGCTCTGTTAGATTGACTGGCATGAACCGTGGTTGTGGGGCCTGGTGTGTTTCCACGTCCTGTGTGCCGTGCTGACGACCCTTCTCATCAAACTCTGCCAGCAGGGCCTTCAGATCACACTCTTCATCACATTCTGTGAGTCTGCCGCTTAACTGTGCTTCGTGTTCATTCCATTTGGTCACATTCACTTTGGTCCCATCAACGTTGATTGATTGATTGATTAGATTTAGGGTTAGTGTTAGGTTTGAGTTTACATTATTAGTAGGGAATTTAGGGGTAGGGTAGGATTCAGTTTAGGGTTTGGTGTGCTAAATCTAATCATAAACTCGAGCCAAATTGAACGGGACAAACGGGACGGGATTGAAGAGAATGGGAACCACTGTGTGACCGGGTTAACCAGTCCGTCTTTGCTTTGCATGTTAATAATATTATTTGTCATTTCACATTGCGTATTATGTAACTTTGTAGTTAATTTAAGTACGGAAATTTATGCTTCACTGTGGAATTTGTGGTATCGTTTGACTTAAAAAATTGAGTTTCTCTTTAAATCTGGTTCTTCCTGTGAGCTATTGATCTAATGTTCAGTCAATGTAAAAGGTTTGTATTATTTTTCGTTTTGTTGATCAATGATAAATTTACATACATTAGCCCATAATATGCAGGTATGATATGCTGATTTTTAAGATATTGCCGTTTACTAATTAGATTCCTGTGCCTTACAATAATTAAAGTGACTTGAAGCAATGATGCTTGATTAAACTTTATGTCTGGTGCTGTGGCCCTACAGCAATTGCGTAAAAAGTGATGCAGAGTTATAGAGTTTCATTTATAGCAAAGCACTATGCTCAAACTCAGCGTTAGATATTCTGCTAGAAATGATCATTTGATGACATGCTTATGCCGAAATAATGACACTGCATCTATAAGCTTTGTACTTAAGAAGACTACTTTCAACAACAATGAGTACCCCTACAAATGACACTAATTTGAACGTTCAGGACAAACTACTCATTCTGTAGAGTTCTTTTGTGCATTTGAATTATTGAGCTAAGTTTTAAGTTATGGTTATTTTTGTTTCCAGTAGGTTTTATCTACGTATCAGAGTACATCAATGAATGGGCTGCCAAAAATTACAGGTAGGCCTATGATAGCCTATAAGCTAAGTATGTACTGTGTACTTTGTAGAGTATCATTTTCTGTATCATAGAATGCTACCTTAAGCTTGCTATATACATGCAAATTTACGTTTAGTTGTGTTCATGATTTTCAACGGTATCATGGTCGTCTGGATGGCCAGGGTTTATTTTAGGAGGCGTAGTATGCCTAAAACAAGGTTTTTTAAAATCATTAAGCCTATTTAGAAAGGGGTAGGCGTAGCACTACGCGTAAAAATGAATGATGTATAGTGTAGGTCTACGCATTTTTAAAGATGTGGTTGCATAACAGCTGCCTGTGTAAGATAGTTGTGTGACGTCGATGATTGTCGTAAAAGCGAATTCCGTATTGTTCGGCCTAAGTTTATGAATAGTTTTGGTTGCCATGGTTGAAAGAGAAACAATGAATGTTATGAACGGCTTCAATTTTTTTTGTCAATTTTGCAACCCCCCCCCACCCCCCCCCCCCCACCCCCGTCGAGCTATTTCATCGTTATCGCACTACGCCTGCTTTCAAAGGCTTAGGCTTAAGGTCACGCCTGTTTTATGAGATGGATTGGTAAGGCTACTCCAGTTTCATCAGGGCTAAAATTAACTCTGTGAATGGCCATTCGTGGGTTCAGAGGTGCATTAGAGAATAGAAGGCAGGGGACACATGATTTTCCAAAGGGCTCTTGGATTGGCACCCGTGCAGATTGGCTCTCATCAAAGGCCTATTTCCAGTGTTTATTTTAGGAGGTGTAGTACGCTGAAAACAAGGTTTTTTGAAATTTCAACGCCTAAATAGAAACAGGTAAGCGTGGCGTTACGTGTACGTAAAAATCAATAAACAAGGCATAGACGTACTGTATCAGTTGCTCCATATTTCGATGGCGCCGGCGTAAGACGACGCGACTTAATTAAGATGGAGGTGTAACGCTACGCCGGTTTCATCAGGGATCAAATTAACTCTATTTCAACTAGAAATCTCAGTAAGTTCTAGAGAAATGTTATGTTTCTGAATATTGCTGAGTTAATTATTACTAATTACCTAGGCTTCTACATTCATGAGCTGGTATGGTAAACTTAGTAGCAAAGCTCTTTTTGAAAGCTCTGAGGTGGCGGAACGCTCTCTGTGGTTGCTGGGTGGGAGGTTTGGGTCACTGGGAGGTGCCGGAACGCCGTCCCGCCAGGTTATTGGAAGAACCAGAACCGAAGCTTCACCAATCGCGCCAACAATATTCAATGTGAAATAGGCCTATCATGCTAATTAAGTAACTGAGGCCTATCATGCTAATTAAATAACTGAGGCCTATCATGCTAATTAAGTAACTGAGGCCTATCATGCTAATTAAGTAACTGATGCCTATCATGCTAATTAAATAACTGAGGCCTATCATGCTAATTAAGTAACTGTAACTGTACGCATAGGCCTAAACATGTCTGTGGACTTGTGGATAGGCCGATATAATAATTCAGTCGTATGAATAGTGTCTGTCATCTCACCTTTGCCGGATACACGGTACACTGTCAGGCAGTTTTAACGTATCGTTTTGTTGTCGTTAATGAAATAGTTTCACTTATCAACGATCGTTCTACTTATCGTTGACGATGACCTTTCATTTTACTTATCGTTATAGTTATCGTTAAGCAATATGCCAATATAATAAGCTAACACTGCCAGGTATTCGATATTTAGCAGTCTAGGCCTAGTCACGACTAGGCCTAGGACTGCTCTGAGATGTGGCGGAACCGTCCTGAACGCCGCTCCGCCTGCCTAGCAGCACAGGAAACGGAACGTCGTTCCGCCTCCTTGTGAGGTACCGGAACTGTGTCCCGGCGCGTTCCGGCTCAAAAGAGCACTGCCTAGTACAAGAAAGGGCACTGGAATGAATGGCATATTTACAAAATTATTGTCCCTCTTGTCCCACTTGAAAGAGTGCAAATGAGATAATGCAAGTGAGGTAATTGTCCCCCTCACTCCCCCTCTTTCGTGTCTCCTGCGTGGGTCACACCAAAGACGCATGGGCCGTGTGTTACACGTATGTATTGCACGTGTGTGACAAGTTGGTGTCCGGATCATCACCCTGATGAAAAATTGCTAGTTATTCATGTGATGAAAATTGTTGCACAACCAATCATAGATTGCGGATGCTGGACTGTCAATCATACGATCTATTTATAAATGGATGCTGAGTTTGGATGTTTCTTTCTTTCTTTCTTTTTCCGTCTCACTTTACTGTTGCTATTTATGGGGTGATTTCCTCACGAATAGGTTCATTCTCTTAGTCTCGGCAAGAGTACATAAACGACACGTCATACGTTAGAATCCAGTGTTACCACTCAAAAGTATTTTTCAATCAAAATTATTTTCAAGTGTGCTTTTTTTCCATCAGTGCCGCCATTTATGGGCCGATTTTCATGCATATAGGTTCATTCTCTTCGTCTCTGCAAGAGTAACTGAACGACACGTCATACGATAGAATTCAGTGTTGCCACTGAAAAATATTTGATTATTTTTTTCACGTGTGCTTTTTCCACATCAGTGCCGCCATTTATGGGCCGATTTCCTCGCGAATAGATTCATTCTCTTCGTCTTGGCAACTAAGCGATACGTCATACGGTAGGAGCCTATGTTACAACTCCCAAATATTGGGAAAAACCCTTTTTCCCCGAGTGCTTTTTCCACATCAGTGACAATATTAATGGGTCAATTTCCTCAAAAATTATGCGTTAATGCATAGTTGCGTATGTGGAGTCTCTCCAAGAGTAGAAACCAGTGTCACCAGTCAATTTTTTTGATAAAAACCTTTTTCCAGCGATTTCCTCTCGAATCGGTTCATTCTCTTTGTCACGGCAACACTAACTAAACGACAGATCAAACCGTAGAAATCAGTGTTACAACTCACATCTAGTTTTAAAAAAAACTAATCCTCATCAGTGCCACCATTAATGGGTTGCTTTTCTCCAAATGATTAGGCCTAATGATGCGTTAATTTGTTAATTCATATGATGCATTTCTTCAACATTTTTCAACAGAGAATAATGTATCTTCAAATGTATACATGTATGAGCCTATTGTCGGCGCAACCAAAGTTATATCTATTTATAAATCGGTCTTGGATTTAAATTTATGCACGATGGAATTGTCGCGCGTGACGGATGTCACGCCCCGGTCTACTTGGTCTGCTGTCGCCATTTGTGGACCGATTGTCTCCCGAATGGTCTCGTTCTGTGACTCGGCATGTGCCAACCGCTCCCCCTTCTTTAGTCGCCTTTAACAACTCTCCTGGGGAGCTCTGGGCTGCAAGCCAATTCTTTGTTTCCTCCTGCTGTCGCCATTTGTTGGCCGATCGTCTTGCGAATGATCTCTTTCTCTTTGTCTCCACAAGTGCCAACCGCTCCCCTTCTTTAGTCGCCTTTAACGACTCTTCCGGGGAAATCTGGCTGCAAGCCAATTCTTTGTTCTCGCCTGTTGTCGCCATTTGTGGGCCGATTGTCTCGCAAATGGTCTCATTATTTTTGTCTTGGTAAGTGTCAACCGCTCCCCCTTCTTTAGTCGCCTTTAGCAGCTCTCCTGGGGAGCTCTGGGCTGCAAGCCAATGCTTTGTTCCCTGGCTTGCAGGGGGTGTATTAAACGGTAGAAACCAATGTTACCACTCAAGTCTAAATTGTCAAAGTGAAGGACTTCGATAACTAGCTATAGGGCTTTTGTCCTTTTTTTTTGCGTATGTGATTTTTGTGAGTTTTGCCGATTTGCAAAATATGCCAAAATTTCATGCACGCGAAAATTTTATGTTTTCAGTACTTTCCATTTTTTCTCTTTTTATGCACCAAGGGAGCTCTGGGCTGCACATCAATCATTTTTTCTCCGATCTGCAAGGGGTTATTGCAAGCGTAGCTGCAACAGGCATCTAGTTAAACAAAACAGCGACATTGCAACCATAGCATTTTTTATCGATTTAAGTTATCAAATGACTTTAAATGTAACCGGGATGAAATTACAGGTAACAATCTCATTCATAGAGATGCTGGGGTTCGACTGTTTCAAGATTTGGATTTGCTTGCTCATTGAGCTTAGAAGAGAGAATATGCGTATAACAAAATACATGCCGTCTTCCGCTGCTTAAGAAAGGTAGCAGTTTCATCACTTTGGTGTTGGACAAAATGCATGTTGGATAAGCTTCAGAGGACTATGACCGAAAGGCAAGAGGATATGTAGGCCTAGAGATCTTAAGTAAGGATCTGCAGAGAGCATCATCATCATCATTTACGTTTTACGTCCACTTTCCGTTTCAACACAGGTTGGACGTTTCCCACGATGAGACTCCCCCACAACTCGGTTCTTTGCCATCTCTCTATTCATGCCTCGCTCCTTCATATTGCTCTCTACCACCTCCTTCCATGTTTTCTTCCCCCTCCCTCTTCAAACGATCCCTTCCACCTTAATATATCGACATGTGGATACCCAATCTTCCTCATTCATGCATTCCACATGTCCAAACCACCTGTCTCCCTTTCTTCACCAAGTCCGTTATACATACGACACCTAACCGTTTTCTCAAATCTTTGCTTTAACACTTGTCCTTCAATGAGACTCCACACATCCATCTCACCATCATTTTCTCTGTCCTCTCTAATCTCTGAAGATCCTCCACCTTCGCTGACCATGTCTCACTTCCATATACCAAAGTACTTTGGATACACATTTTGTAGAATTTCCCTTTCAGTTTCAATGAGACACCCCTTGCTGTCAAGATAGGTCCCAGTTTGTTAGTTTACCCAGGCACTTCTC
Source organism: Chamaedrilus cognettii (assembly GCA_034695025.1). Lineage (NCBI taxonomy): Eukaryota > Metazoa > Annelida > Clitellata > Enchytraeida > Enchytraeidae > Chamaedrilus > Chamaedrilus cognettii. The sequence goes on from JAQIWG010010113.1 coordinate 9,536, forward strand.
ACCCTAGCCCTTGCTGCCTTTGCTCCCCCTCCGCAGCCGATCATATCTCCGAGGTAACAGAAACTACTCACATGCTCTTTGCTACACACCTCCTCAAGCACCACGTACTTCTCCTCCTCTGTCTTAACACTGTTGTCTACACCCTTGATACACACCGAGCACTGGAAAAGTGGATCTTCCTTCAATCTACCTTTGATTTCACTGCACTTTTTGTGAATCCACTTCCTGCACTTGCAACATTGGATTGAGTTTAAACCCACTCCTTCTCTGCATACCCCACATGGATATTTTGCTGAACTCATGATTTGTCCTGAATTTTTCTTACACCTCATCACCTTAGTTTTCTTAACGTTCTAAGTACCGAGAAAAAAACTTGCGTTAATTACGGCTGGGGTCGCCAGAGACTCCACTATTTTATAACAAAGATTTCTTACATTGGCACAGTGTAATCATTGTAATACATAAGAAGCTTAACTATAATGAAGATTAATTGTTCGGTTCAAGCATGCATTACTATCTCTGCCCAGGCCCGTAGCCAGCGGGGGGGGCAGGGGGGGCTTGAGCCCCACACCAAACCTCTCTGCCCCCCCACCACCAACACTTGCGCACTCAACACCCCAAGCCCCCCCAGAAAAAAAGTTCTGTCCTGTCTTCACTTA
>JAQIWG010010114.1:0-10193 GCA_034695025.1 Chamaedrilus cognettii
TTTAATATTGCACTTTTAGTCTGAACTGTCATGGATTCTGTACACTGCGATATTGTTATACACTGTATGTTTTCTACCGCCTTTGCGGCGAATAAAGTTCTATATTGTAGTCAATACAACATTTTCTGCAAGTCCGCCCTATTTCGAGTCATCGAGTTTCGAGTCACCTGAGTCGCAGTCGCTGTCGTTTTATCCAGACCAGTGTGATGCCTGAATTGTTGGACTTGAATCAGATGAGTGTCATATCGAAACGAATAATACTTATAGAAGACCAGTGTGATGCCCGAAACATTGTTGGACTGGAATCAGATAAGTATCACATCGAAACGCATAATACTTATCACAGATACAGATATCACATCAAAAAGTTATTTCAAATGAAAAATTCTGAACGGCATCTTCAATTGATCATATCATATGTCATTTGTCATAATTATGTCATAATTATGTCATTTCGATGGTCAACATTCGGTGGCACATTGGCCTATCATTTAATTTTCTCTTCGTGTCATTAAATTTTTCAATGCCAGCATTTCACTAATGACATGATTCTGAATCCAGCAGGAGTTAAGTTTGATAATTTTGTGATGCCGAAGTTCAATTTGATAATCCTCAAACTCACTTCAACTAAAGCGACTCGAAGATGAAGAGATATGAGAAACTAAACTCGATTCAGTCAATATTCACGATCATCACTCGCCATCATGATCATTCTCAAGTCTTGACTCATATCGCAACCAAATTTAATTAATTTTAATTAATTAATTTATTTTTAATTAATGTGTGCATGCAATACGACATTATGCAGTATGGCCTTTGTATCAAAACAAAGCGATTATTATTGTTATTATCATTATGTATTACTTTAAATATCTAAGCATTTTGTCCAGATTCTCCACTAACAATTTTCGCAGAAAAACTACAGGCGCATCTGAAGTTGCGTTCCTTTTTAATAGTTTCTAACTGATCACAAAACTGACAGATTGATGAATCGCTCAAGTGATTTCTCAACTAGGCCTCTGCCTATCCTGACTCGCATCTCACTAAGTACCGCATAACAACTACCATCGCTCCGTTATTTCATTCAAATTTGGAGCCGACCGAACAAATAGTCCTCGTAACTGGAATGAGCTTCATAAATCGAGCTCTTATCGGTCGAGCTGTTTCTTTATACCTCCACCGCTGTCGATATACGGTCGACGGGACGCAGTTTTTCTCCTATCACCCCCGCTCGCTCAATCCTCTTTGGCTGCGTTCAGTAGCAAGCGATCGTGATTGCGGCTTATGGAATCGCGTCGCGCGATCTCCGCGTTTTGCTGACCGCCTGCTAGCGTGTAGAAGCTGATGGAAGCCTTTGCCTATTTAGGAAGTTGACATAGTTTCATTATTTTAAGCTCATGTTTTGTAATACTGCTTCAGTGTCATTTGGTCTAGCAGTCAAGACGGTTGGAGCATTAGAAGGGCCAAGAGACCAGACATGCAATTTAGTTCAATTCAAACGCAGTTCAATAAATTTTGTGAGTGCGTCTCCTTTATTTAACTCCTTTCATGGTGATTTTTGTGCTAATTTCATACCAACTGATAGCAAGCTTGCGCCATTTTTATTCTTGGTTTAAGCTTTTAGTTCACTAAACTGATCCCTAGAAAAATAAATGATTAAATAATGTTACACAAAATAGAACGATAATATCATCATTGAACTGTTTGATATCATTTCATTTCATCTCAGTTACATTCTCAAGATTTTATGATTTTAATACTGCGTTCGTTGGCGATTTCAGATTTCCTTTTCTGAATGCGATGTGGATGATATCGATCACGTTCCTATCGGTCGGGTACGGAGATGTCGTGCCTCACACGTACTGCGGCAGGGGAGTGGCTGTCTGCACGGGAGTCCTGGTAAGCTTTCAAAGGCCTCTGCGAGGTCTAAAATTGGTTTAAACTGCTTTTAAAGCAATGCAATTGTTTAGATGACCAAGGTTATGTAAATACTTTGATCTTGTTATGATGTGACTTAACTTCTTGTCTGAAAACTTGCCACACTGATTTTCTGAAAACTTGTCACGTGCCACTATGATGAAAAAAATTTATGCACAAATAGACATTGTACATGAAATTGATTAATATTTTTGCTTATCACTATGACTTAAATTGGTTCAGGTTGTGGAATCCGTAGTTGATTTTGTGATCGTGAGTTTGGAAATTGCATTTGATAAATCATTTATATACCTTGAATTTTTATGTAGACGTGATATCCTTAAGGCCGGTTGCTAGACTTCGATTTGAAGTACGATTTTATTTTGTAGTCGAAATTAACCAATCAGATTATTCGATACAATTCTTTCATATATTTTCATTGGTTAATTTAGACTACAAAATAAAATCGCACTTCAAATTGAAGTCTAGCAACCGGCCTTTAGATCTCATGCCACGAAAATCTTGCTATGCATCGATATGCAGGTGCAACTTTTATTAAGATGAGGTGGGACACATTTCAGTTAAAAGTCGCAGATTAACAACCGCCAGGTATAAAATTGTTGTACCATAAGAAAAAAGTTGTTTTTTTCTTAAATTCTTTTCATGTAGTTTGCGACTTGATAAGCACGTGTAAAAAATTTAGCAAATATTTTTAAAATATTTGCAACTTCGAATAAATATCTTAATTTTATGTCGTTTAATGCTCTATTTTCGTGTGAAACTATTTCTCTCAATTGTCTTCTTTGATTTGTCAGCCACGATGATTCTTTTTCGAGTCGTTTTGGTCTAGTTAATAAAATATTGTTTCACGCGTGGTTTGCTAGAAAGATGCTACCACGGTAGAGCGGTGCAAGCAGAAAAGTTATCATGCAATATCAACAGCCTACATTTAGCAGAGCAATCCGCTGGAAGTGTTTCAATATTTAGGCCGTTCATTGAGCGCGATATTTCACTGGCGGGAAATGATAGCATCATTAAAGCATGGCCCGATAATGGCAGAGATTAAAAAATCTAAAACAATAAATAGGGGTTGATCGAAGTGCCGATAATGTTGTTGATCCTGTGCGCTCGTATAATAATGCTCGGCACGCTTCGCGATTATATTGCTTCTTGTTTCGTAATCCTGGCGGCAAACGCAGCCACCCACAGTGCAGTTGGGCAAAAAAATCTAAAAAATTTATCGAAATATTATTTTTCTCGCCAGGCTTTATTTATTTTCATCAAATCAATCCTGTCAGCTGTCCCTTAGGGTGCACTGAAAATTCGTTACTCTGTTCATGGTTTTAGAACCAGTGAGTGAACGTCGATAAGGGCAAAGAATCAACAGCAAATTCGCCAAAGACTTTTGCCAAAGTTGAAAGAAATTGGCAAATGCTCCAACTTTTTTCTCCAAACTTTTTTGGTCGATTTTGCCGATCGGCCGATCTTTGCTACTAGACCATTATGCACTATTTTTGTCAGATTCATGCTGATGATGAATCAACAATCAGTAGGATGCCTAAACCCAACCTTAACCCTAACCTAAACACAATTGGGTACAAGTAGAATGCTTTCTAAGCCTACCATAAATTTGATCTTACCTTGGTATTGTAAATAGCAGAAGAGATGAGAAAGGCTAAAAATAGCCACAGCCGCCGGCTGCGCTGCGCTTAGCTGATACAGCGTGCGGCGCAGTGACGTCCAGCGGTGACTGGTGACTATCGCAACACAGGTCTAGCAACGCCTCAAGCAGCAGTTGCCGGCCACACCCAATCCAGCGGTTCCAGCCTATATACTACCCCTAACTCCTAGCCTAGCCCTAACACTAACCCACTTAACTAAACCCCGCCTAAGCCTAAGCATAACTTTTTGACATTTATTACTTCAAGACAAAATACAAGTACATAGTGCGAGTCACATAAGAAGTAATAAGGTTGGGCAAAAAGATAAATATCCCCGAGAAGGCTTGCGCCTATACCCAACCCCTACAGCTCGTTATTACTGAACCATGATAAGTTGTTGCATATAAGCTAAGGTAGCTAGACAGAAATAACATTTACACTTCAAGGAGATAAATGTGAAAAAATTTAGTAGCTGACAGACGTCAATTAGCTGAACATAAATGCAGTGCATGCAGACTGAGAAAATAGAACAGTTAGGCCTAAACATAAAAATTGCTGATCCTAACCGCCTAGCCCCTGAACTGAAGCCTCTGATCTCCATGTACATGCAGCTCATCTATATTTAGATTATTGTAGACAAGCCAGCCCGTCTATATTTAGATTGTTGTTGTCTAGACTCTAGAGTGTGCGAGCCGACATTGTTGAGGCGTTGCTAGACTCTTCTATCGCGAAGTTGACGCAATTGGAGCTAAAAATTCTAAATTGCAAATTTTGATAGGAAATTAGGAAATTTCCTAATGCAAAAGTTACAGTTTGCAGTACTGTGATAACATGTTTACATGTAGACTAAGTGTCATGTAGAGTCTGAACACCCGAATGGCAAAGAATGGCAAAGTCTGTTTAAATGTGTGCCAGAAGTACGGATCGCTTGCAATTTTTATAAAAACCTGAAATCATCTGAGCTTCACGAATAAATCTTTGTTTTCTCCGTGACGCAGAGTACCAATATAGCCTACGATGCATTTATTTTCATGCACAAACTGCTGCAAAATTTACTTCACGCAAGAATACTGTCCTGCTTTCTACTACGCCATTAGATTTAATGGCGACACGCATAAAAATGGTAGGCAGGTTTATGGGAGCTCAGAGCCCCCTGAGACCTCTCCGGTGCCTCGAGGGGGGCAGTCAACCTCCCCTATGACCTGATTTTGAAAATCTCCGATCCACGTTCGAAAAAATTTGCGTTGATCTTCAAACTGTGTGAAAACATCCTGGCAAACGAATACACAGAAACATCCTTGCTTAGATTGATATTGATTGCAGAAACAGCAATGCATCAATTTCCACCGGCTTGCCTATCTTGCAGTGTAGGCCTACACTCGTGAGTTGAAGTGTAGTGCCTCCTCTCTTTTGGAGCACTACACCACAAGAGCCATGCAGTGCTGCGGTGTGCGACGTGTACTCAACACTTACTCTTGCTTCCTTCCCAACATCTATATTTAGGGTCTCTTTCCACGATGCATATTTTACATGCAACTTTGCATGCAACTATGTTAAGAAAAATTACAATGTAAAATGTCCTTAACTGGGTTTCATACAAGTCGTGCATGCAACCCTAGTTAAGGAAATCGTGGTCATGACAACGGACATTTTACATTGTAATTTTCTTAACACGGTTGCATGAAAAATTGCATGAAAAAAAGCAAAATGTACATCTGGGAATGGAGGCCTTAGCGTTCTGATGATTGTTTGCGGTGTACGCCGCCAACTTCAAGATTGATGAAGTGGGTGCAAACGCAGCGACTCTTATTTCGGCGGCTGATTGCGAGCGAGCTGTCGAGTTGACTAGTCTTCTCTAGTGTTGCATAAATGCCTCCATTTGGCACGACCGTGTTTTGTTTTCTGCGCGCCGGCCTAGTTTCTACTTTTTTTATCAGCATCAGAAGTACTCTTTTGTTTTTATCCAGTCTTTTAATCTATCTGTCTTCTCTTCTATGTGTTAACCTATATATTTATCCATCTATCTGTCAATCTATAATTCATCATCATCATCATCATTATCATTTCCGTTTTCCCTCATCCATTTTTCCGTGCTAGCGCAGGTTTGACATTTGCGACCACGGACATACGGCCTTACGTGCCCTGACCCCACGAAGGTACATTAACAGACTGATGGGCCTTCAGGGGGAAGAAGCGCTTAATCCGACACTTATACACTTCAATTATTGATATTTTTATCTTTGAATCAATCACCAAAAATAAAACAGCCTATATTTGTGATATTAGTCGTATATATTAGTTGATATTATTCTTATATTAGTGATATTAGTCGTTATATTGGTCGTACTGGTTTAGTACGATTGTTTTTTTTATTACAGGGTTCTGGTTGCACGGCGCTGGTGGTTGCCGTGTTGGCAAGGAAGCTGGAGCTCACCAGGGCAGAGAAGCACGTCCACAACTTCATGACCGATAACCAGCTCAGCAAACGGGTATGCGATTGCATGTGAAATTTGAATTTAATTTTTTTTTTTTTTTGTCCTTTATTCATTGAATAGAAACAAATTATATCAGCAAGTCTGAATCTTTTTGGTATTGTTTGTGAGCCATCTTCAACCAATATAAGCCAAGTGGTTTGTTCTTCAGTAGACTAGGTACTTCACCATTTTGCATTCAAATTTACTGCAGCATCTCTTCTTTCCATATGCTGAGGTAGATGAAAATCTGCGAAGCGTGATTCGAAAACATAGCATTTAATTATGGCTTCATTTCTGCAGAAGAGCTAAACGGAAAAGCGAGGATAAGACGAATGTTATTAAGGCTTCTCAAACATGAAATGCATTATCTTCTGAATATTGCATACAGATAGCCAGATGGTTTTACATCAAAAATATTTACTGCATGATTAGAATCATGATTTCTCTATTTTTTCGTCCGACCCATCAAGCTACTATATATCTGACAGGTAGTTTTACATCAGAAATATTTATGGAAAAAAATTCTTCAGTTTCTTTCCGATCCCTCGAGTTTAACTGTATATTTGACGGTCTTCAATTCTTGAAACTTTAACTAAAGGCCCGTAATATTAACAATGTATTAGTATCGTACGTTCCGCGTCGTGCAGATCATTGAACATTTGCAGAGTGGCTGTGATTTAGGTGACGACTGTAAAATCAGTGGAGTATGATTGAGCATCAAAGTTATAAATTGACAACCAAGTGAAGCAGGCTTTAATGTGCACGGATGTAAGTGGTGCGCTTGGGTAGCACAGATAAGAAAGAGACCAGAAGAATAAAGAGTGAAGATTCAATAAGTTTCTAGACCTATCTTTACACTGCACTATAATCCTTATGATTTACTTGCTGCTTTTAAGATTTCAAGATTTAAAGAATATTGATAACAAGAATAGTAAAAGACATAAAGACGAAAGAACGGAAAAGAACACGTCTATCCATCCTTTCTGGAAGGCTTTTATTTTATTGAAAATGAAGAATAACATATTACTTACCTTGTTTTGTGTTAAATCATACTTTTTTTGGAAGCTTCACGTCATTGCATATCATATCATTGAGATTCAAGCATCAGGTTTTTTATTACAACCCATTATAGTAAGTATACTATTAGTGGTTGTTTCATTAGAAATCGTGACAATATTGGATTAACGAATTGTTGACATGAATGGCAGTTGTCAGACACCGATGTGTGCATTGTATTGTGCTTATTTTTTGTATTGGCATATTTTTTGTAATGCTGTTTTACCAGTTAGCACATGACTACACTTTACCAACTCATAATCTATGGTTTAAATTCGATATTGCATTTCTCGTAGGTAAGCTACCTTAGACTTATTTGGCTTGACAAAAATTTAATTATCCTGGAGACAAAACTTTCGATCTGCACTCACTTCGGGTTAGATTAAAGTCTTTGGTTTGTTTTTTCCCCAGGTTTGTTTCAGATAGTGATCAACTTCCATGCAAAACAATGAGGACTAAGCAAAGGAGAAATAAAAATCTTTGTATTGAAAATTGGGCATGCACCCCTACTTGATCCTTAACAGGCAGCTACTTAAGGACGAATGAAAAGCAGCATTGCGAAAAGCAACTTGGCAGAAAATTCCTGAAGTGAATAATGAAAATGGCACATGGTTTATTAGCAAAGAGAACGTTCACTTGGATCACATAATACACTATTCTTAACCTATAGCGAAGGCGTCCTAAACCCGCCATTATGCCTACAATAGATCATAACTGTGGTAGATTTCAAGGGTGGATTTGATCAATAATTCTAAAAATAAAACAGAATTGCTCCCGGGAGTGACATTTAGATGAATTTAATGTTGGAACTCATGTGTGTTCATCGGAAGGGGAAAATTATGCATTCCGTGCGACGAGTCCGGCTTGGAGCGGAAGTAGAATCATCAATCTTCTGATAGTAATGTCCAGACAGAGCATAGAATCATTGGCGCGGACAGGATTTCAGTTTCACTGGGGGGGGGGGGAAGCCTTAATTGACGTTTTATATTATGAATGCGCGTTTTAGTCTCAAAGTTCTATCGCAATCAAATCAGCTTCAATCAACAATCAAGAAATATAGTCAGGACCAGGGGCTTTAGTTTCGAAGGGAAAGGGTAGTGTCTTGTGAGTACAATGTCCCATTTTGTTCTGAGCTCACAATCAGAGGGGAGGGGAGCAAACTCACGACCAGAAGTCGATTAAACGTTTGACCCAATTCGTGGGGTGGGGCAACGCTTGATGGTTTAGACTCGGCTATTATAGGCCTATCGCCTTTGATTCACTATTCTTGTCTTTTAGAAAACAAAAAATCGACTAGGGTACCGTATTGTTTAGCATTTTCCGGTTACCCATTTGATTGTTAATTATTGAATATTGTTACTAAGTTAAAGTGTCCATATTGAGTTATTTATTGCGGCAAATAATGGTAATCAGATTATTCAACACATGATTAACGCATTAGGGGGGGCCTATAGTCATGGTGGTTGCTCGACGCCCCCTCCCTCCGTTGGTACATGCCTGTAGTATACGCACCGTGCAGGGCTCGGGTGCATGCTATTGAAGAAGAAAACGAAAGCGCAGACAAGCCGTGTGCTAAACCCTCTGTATGCTCCAACGATAGAGATCGCACTGGAGCTAATTAGGAGTGGAGAAGGGATGATGGTCAACGGTTCTTTCAGCAGTCCTGTCAAAGGGCTTCGAATATAATTTTTAATGATTGGATGGCGTGTGAAAAATTAGAGCCAGATTCATTTTGAGCCACGCTTCGTTATCTTGGTTCATCTTTTCATCAATTTGATACAAATATTTGTCTAGGCATCATTGTTAGACCGTTTTATTTTGGCTGTTTTATCAGATTCTTGCACACAATGCCACTTGAGCTATAAGTCTTAGCGATTAGTTTGCGCACTGTATGGTAACTGGTAGCCTATCTGTAAACTGTCTGTTAGCACATGTATATTGTGATGCCAAGGCAAATAATCGTATGAAATTTGTGAAGAAATATGTGACTATTTCTATAAGACGGCTAAATACTAATAATGTTGCTAGATTTTTACACATTCGCATCTGCTCTCTTACATTGTCGTCTTTTATTAATTAGCAAAACTTATCTTGTGACTATTTATTTGATTCCTACAGTTTCAGTGCAGCCTATCGTCTTCACCCATCGATTGTAGCAACAGTACTTCTAAGTTCCATGTGTTCTTTGTCCCGTCACGATCTCCGATTCTCTTCAGGTTTCTACCGACTGCTCTTCTAATTCTTTTTCGCTTCTTTTTCTTCATCTTCTTCTTCTTTTTCGCAGACGCTGATTAAGGGATAATAGAATCAACGCGCTCGGCGTGCGCGGTATTAGTTTAGCTAAGTCAGGCTGCTTCGAACCTCATCAGACTAATTGCGTCTCACGACTCACGACTCGACAACGCTCTTGTAATACATTGCGGCGACTGACAACGCTGGAATATATATCTATACGTTTGATCGATTTAGTTGATGGTTCCTCCACTTCGAATTTTAGCCAACAATTTTGACACAATTTGACACCCTTTGCCGCAGACATCGCTCCTTCTCTCATCGAGCTCTCCTCGAGTCTCAACCCCAGATTAACCCTCGGACTACGTCAGGGTTAGTTGAGGGTTAGTTTGATCAGAATTAGTATAGTTTGGGGTTAATAATACAAAATAATAATAATGGATTTAACGCCCATCGCAGTGTCCGTGGACGTCATAGGGAACCTCAGACAGGTCAGGGTTAGAATTAGATTAGGGTTAGTTCATGGGCCTACTCTTGCAAATTGTGCATGGCAGCTGAAGAACTCGGCGGCGAACGTGCTGCGCGAGACGTGGCTCATCTATAAGTACACGCGCGTCCTGCGCAACGTCAGCGCACACAAGGTCCGCGCACACCAGCGCAAGTTTCTCCAGGCCATCCACAAGTAAGGGTCAATCTGCAACTTGCGAAGCAGTGGCGTCCCTAGGGTTGGTGTCACCCAGTGATGACTACATTATTTCACCCCCTCTCTCCAAAAATCCCCCACCGCATACCATCACGATGCCTTTGCGTCCGGGGCAGGGACCCGGGGGGGGGGGGGGGGGGGGGGGGGGGG
>JAQIWG010010115.1:0-10193 GCA_034695025.1 Chamaedrilus cognettii
ACAAATAATTTCAGTCATAGTTCAACAAATAATTTCAGTCATAGTTCAACAAATAATTTCAGTCATGGTTCAACAAATAATTTCAGTCATAGTTCAACAAATAATTTCAGTTCAAGTTCAAGTTCACGACTGACGCACACATTTATCGTTCACGTTCAATTGTTATTCCATTGAGCTGTTTCTTGAAGCAATAGGCCAAAAAAAGAAGATGAAAACATAATCGGAGAGTTTGAGGGCGCAGACCGTCGACGTCGGGACGAGAGCAGCACGCCTGCAATGAGTGCGAGGGAGCAGACTAGGAGAACGACGCCTACTGCGATCCCGACACCAGACCGAGCGGGCTGAGAGGGCGGAGTCTTGGTGGTCCCGCCCACTGCCACCCCTCCACTGCGCATACGGCATACACACGCGCACATTGCACACACAACGCACAATCGTGCTTCTTGTAAAATTAAAAACTGTTTACCCATTGTTGCAAGTTAGTCTGTATAAGTTTTTTTGAAACTAGGTTTACCGCAGTTCATGATGGGAATGACAGTGTACACAGCTAAACGTCTCGTCATTGTGGTCTCGTATACTATTTACGCACTACTTTACTATTGACACAACTGACCCCCATGACCTCCTCACCTGGTTCCTACACAAGCAAGAGTCGTCACAAGATCCAACTCCACCACACAGCCCTGCTCCCCCCCTTGTCCCCCCCCCTGCTCCTCGGGGACGTGGTGGCGCAGGTACTCGTGCCCCTCCCCACTGGCCTGGCCACCCTCGCGGCCCCCCCGGCCGTCGCAGACAAAGTGGATGGTGGTGGAGCAAGAGAGGGAAGGGTTGGAGTACTCCACCACCGCAGAACTGACTCCGGCGGAGGCTGTAGGCGGCGGAGAACATGGAAGGATTTCATTTCATCGTCATCATTATTAAAATCATCGTTATCATGTCTGCTGCATGGAATAAAACAAACGTTTCCATCATCATCGTCATCGTCATCGTCATCATCACCATCACCATCATCGTATTACCATAAAATCGCAAGTTAGATTTCATAAATTCTTGTCACATCGCTAGTGGCTGCATTGTCAGACATAATACAAACTCAATTGTATCAATCGCATTGATGCGTATTTTGCATTACATTTCTCTTCCGACTCGCTCCTTGTTTTATATGCTTAGATGTGCGCTACATAGTCAGGAGGTGCTAGTCAGTGGACGTTAGGTTTCTGGATGGGGTGTAAAGGGTTTGGTTAGGACTGTTTCTCACTTTGGTTGGCGTTTCAAAACGTTCTATTTATAGACCGTTTGGATCCTGCTGCTGCTGCTGCTGTATAACTTCAGACATCAGAACGGTGCATCAGGTTATTCGTCGCAGGCTGCCGCGCGTTGTTAATTTTTATCCTGAGCAGCAGAGACGATGAGATCAAATTAATTAAATGTTTATTGCACAACACAAAGCAAGCTCCAACCGTTAAAGTGTATTCGCTGAGTCTCCACCAGCCCGACCCCCTCGGCTGTCGGACTGCCGGCCTTCTTGCGACACACGGCCGCGTCGCCATGACAACCCGCCCAGCCGGGGGCGGGGGGCAGACCGTGGCACAGCGCCACTCGGTACCTGACAACATAACATTACATACATAACACAACCGCCCAGCCGGGGGCGGGAGGCAGACCGTGGCACAGCGCCACTCGGTACCTGACAACATAACATACATAACATAACCGCCCAGCCGGGGGCGGGGGGCAAGTCGTGGTGCAGCGCCACTCGGTACCTGACTACGTCAACCAAAACTCAACACAAAGGCTGAACATAATAAAAGAAGTTTAAGGACCGTGTGTAGTAACAAAGACTATTACAGTTCGGTTCTGTGTTTGAGGACCTCCACAGAAACGCTTCCCCTTCCTTAGTCGCCTTCTATGACTCGCCCGGAGAGCTCCGGGCTGCAAGTCTATTCTTTGTTCCCCGGGCTGCTGACGTAAGATATGTGGGCTGAACAGTCACAAGCCCAGCGCTCCTCGCTGCAGTCACCACTCAAATGCATATATCGGAAGCTGATTCCATACACACACCAGCAGACAATTTTCAGATATATTTAACGACAATTTCAACCATTTGTAGAAGTTTAACAATGAAATTTGATCAATGGCAGAACAGAGGTTTTCGTTGACCTACTTAATTAAACGACCCCTGCAGGCCGGGGAACAAAGAATTGACCTGCAGCCCAGAGCTCCTCGGGCTCGTCGTAAAAGGCGACTAAAAAAAAGGGGGGGCGGTTCTGTGCCGGCTCTCTTGCACAGAACCGGACTGTATATAGCCCTTGTGTACTACACACGGTCCGTAAACTACTAATAATAAAAACAAAACAGACTTAATTAAACACTAGGAAAAACTGTCTTGTAGACTAATTTAGTACCTCATTAGTTTTGCTGCAATGTAGTGAAGAAAAAAGATGAAAAAGGCTTCAAAATAGCGCCATGCCAGACAGACTCGTCGAGGCTCGCTGCGTGTCGAGGAGGCTGGAATGGACGCTTTGTTAATCAAAGTCGCAGTCGCAAAATATCCGATTAGGGGTCAATTAAACATCAGGAGGAGCTGTCAGGTTGACCAACCTAATAAAACACTAGAAGAAGCTGTCGGGCTAAACCAGTTATTCACACAATAGCAAAAGCTGCCAAGTTGACCTACTTATTTGAACACTAGAAGTGGCTGTCGGGTGACCTACTCGACATTGAGGTCGTCCTTAAAGCGCCAGCCGTCCCTGATGAGAGAGAGGGGAATGAGGGCGGTGAGGGTCGCAGTCTGGTCCACCGCCCAACAGTCTGCGGTGCGCGGTGGGCAGGCGAGCAGAGTACGCCACAGAAACACCACGCTACACGCCGCCACATCCTCCTGACAAACACGGCAACACAATAATAATCATAGTAACTGCTCTAACACAGGTAGCAGTACAGGCATATTGAAACACTTTTGAGACTGTTGAAGCTGAACTTTTACTACCAGATGCCCTTCCTGACGCCAACCACATTAAAATGATTATCGTTACGCGATTAAACGATATCAAATTAAACAATAAATTCTGATTCATTATTCATTTCATTATCGTGATACGGTGCATTATCAATACTGATTCAAATAACATCAAAAGAATATCAGTTAGCGATACTTGTCTGTTTGATAGAATTGCTGAACCAGGCAGTAGTGTCATAGTTGACAGTGACAAAATGCGAACCCTGGCACTTAGCATCCTAATGCCTTCACCACAACACCATAGCGCCTCACTGAAATTATAACCAAAACTTATTCATACGAGAAAGCGAATAGAAACTAATGAAGAGTAATGATGATTAGTAATAATTGACGAGAAGGCACCAGACCGTGAAGATGGTGGGCGTTGAATGAAGGGGTGCGGCTCTGTCACACGTGAATATGATCACCACCGACCCTGAACAGGATTAGGGTTAGTGTTACGATTAGGATTAGAGCCAGGATTAGGATCAGGGTTATGATCAAACACTCACCGATATCACTTAGCGAGCACAAATCTAAAACTACATATAACATAAAATATAGCGACAGCAAAAGTCTTAAATTATAACCTTAAAAACAATTGAAGATTCTGGTCCCCATTTGAAGTTTCTAGAAGATTTCTAAATTTTTGCAAACATGCCTAGAATTTAGAAGTGACAGTCTTCAAATTTTCAGAATTAAATTTTCTTCAAATTTCGTGTTTTGATAAGATGGGGTGACAAAACCATGCAGAGAGAATAATACAGTGACTCAGGGTGGCAAACATAGCCTACTTTAAACCAACCCTGAACTAAAACGAAACCTGAACAACCCTGAACAACTGTGTATTGTCAGGGCCTACAAGTGTATTGACGGACTCAATACTTTTGTAGACAGACCTGACAGAGAAGGATATGAAAGCTAGAAAATTGAGACATGAAGATGCGACGGATAGGATAAAGTGGAGAGTGGGTGTCCGTGGCTGCAAATGGCCTACCCCTGTGTAAAGGGGGAAAGCGGAAACCTAATCCCTACCCTACCTAACCTGAACAAAATCCTAACCTAAACCGAACTAAAACTGAACCTAACATCAAAAACTGGATTCAAATTAGGGTGCAGTCGCTGTGAGCGTCCGAAAAATCAGAACAAGATACAATCTTTTAGCTGCTTCTGAAAAAGATAGCATAATCACCAAATCCGCTCCCGACCCTGCCCCCGGCGCTGCAGCTGATTGGTCCGCGTACAAGCTTCACGCTGTCCCTCTCAAACACCGCGCGAGTGTTTGACGACTCGGCGGTCAGTGACCAGTCGGTAATCTTGTTTCCCCGTTGGCGACAGAATACGTTTCCGCGACACGGATCGTCGAGGGAAGTGCCGCAGACCGTGAAGCGGTACGAGTCACTGGCGTTCTGGCGCGACACCACCTGAACAGAGAAACGCATTCACGCGATTGAAAACAAGATCTAATAAATACTTAATTACTAAATTTGAGATCCCCGATGACGTCTTTTGACGCCGAAACTGACTAGAAGCCAAGTATCATTATCACTATTGTTATAAATAAAACTCTATTATTAAGGTTGAGTAAGAGAGGCACACGACCACTGGCAGCTTGCAAGACCTGTATGCCAAGAAATTGTCTAACACATGCTAGTATGCCCTCAGCACGCGACATAGATCATATAAACCCTTTTTAAAAAGGCAAAACACTTTTTAACCCCTAGCAGTACACTTTTTCAAATGCAATTCGCAAGACTCCCTTTTCATACTTTTAAAGCTATTTCTCTCGCAAAGTGGAGTAAACTGGTCATTAAAGCGATTTAAAAACCAGTGATTGTAAAGTGGTGGGGGTCGGTGGAGTAGTTGTACAACACAAGCAGGCGCACATGTATTTCATATTCTTAAGTTTTTCTTGTAACTATAAGTCAACTTGACTTCAGATTATCTCTCTGCTTTTTGGCAAATTATTGTCAGATGGATTGCCTGTGAATTGTCATTGGTTCCTACCCAAGCAGCGAATAAAGAAGTAAACATTTATATCCTTCAATGAAAATACCAGCAAGAATTAATCACCAAGACGTCTCCCGCGACGTTCGACAGCTCAGAAAGGTCGTACGTGTTGTCGGCGCTATCCGTAAACCTGCAGGTTCCGCTCCCCGCTGAAGCCCCTCCCCCTGGGGTGACGCCTCCTTGCGAGGCCCCGCCCCCTGGCGAGGATCCGCCTCCTCCCTCCGAGAAGGGCAGGCAGGCGAGGCGTGTGCGCCACTCAAATACGTGCTCACAGTCGGACACTTGTGAGTGACTCGGCACGTCCTGCATGCCACAAACACAAAACTAAACCGCATCCATGCAGCCCGGCTCCCAATGCCATTGGGTGGCGTATAGATTAGAATTTTAAAATATACCACAGTGAATATCAGCAGAAACAAGCTCGCCACTGCAGATTTTATATTTCTGCGCCACAACGACTTTCATTCGTTGTCAATTGACAAACGCTGTGTTTGAATGCCGACCTAAAATCAATCCAGTCAACAAGACCCGAGGAGAAATTTATGACATATTAATTGATTATCTGACTTTGAGAACCTTCTCACAGCTCGCGCATCCCACATACAACATTCCCAGCTCACTGCTCATCATATCAATTACTTACAAATGTCAAATTTCTTAGTGCTGACGATAGATTTCTTATATATTAGAAATTTATGATATAATTTATTAGCACTTAAAAATGTATTAACACCGGAGGATCGAGCCACCACAGATTGAAGACTAACGTAGATTGTATAAAGTTAGAAAAGAAGAAGAATCATAATATAAATAATAGAACAACAACAACGATATAAATAACAATACAACAGCAACGGCAATATAAATAATAAAACAACAACAACAAGTGTATAACGAATAAAACAACAAAAACAGCAATATAAATAATAAAATAACAACAATGGTATAAATAATACAACAACAACAGTTTAAATAATAAAACAACACTATAAATAAGTAAACAACAAAAACAACATTATAAACAATAAATCAACAGCAACAATACACAAGCCCTGCCTGCTCCATGGTGGGATCACAGACGAAGTGTATTCGTGACGTCCATGGTATCGACACTCCCCCAGGCCCCTTCCTGCACTCACTGCCCCCGGGGTAGATGAGGGTCGCCACTCCCCTCCCCTCTCCCTCAGGGGTGTAGACCGGTTCAGCGCCCAGCCCTCCCAGACTCTACAAGCAACACAAATCTGGCATGCTAAACCGTTGTGTCAATTTTTCAGATTTTCAAAATTTAACTACTGTGCTGTGCACTTAGTAGAGACTATTCATTCCCCGGTGAGTCATAAAAGGTAACTGAAGAACGGAGAGTGCTTAAATCACCCGATCTTCAGTTACCTTTTATTACTCACCCGGAGAGCTCTGGGCTCCAGATCAATTTTTTGTTCCCCGGATTGCAAGGGGATGTCTAATACACAGGCTTTGCTTTGATTTTTTGTAGTTCAGGGACCGTGTGTGGCACACAAGGGCTATATACAGTCCGGTTCTGTGCAAGAGTCGATCCAGAACCGCTCCCCTTTCTTTAGTCACCTTTTATGACTCGCCCGCAAAGCTCTGGGCTGCAAGCCAATTCTTGTCCTCCGGCCTGCAGGATTGTAATACATAGGCCATACAAAGAGTTATAGTCTGGTTCACCGTGATAAGCTCTGCAGCAAAGAAAAGCAGAGCAGCAGTCTAATCTATTCATGAAACATTGATTAATCACAGCACAATCACAACACATGAGACACGGTCTCAAATTACAACAAGTTCTCTTAATTTCAAAAATAAAAAGAAGAAGGCTCACGATAAACTTTCCGCCGGGGGTCTGGTAGCAGACGGCCGAGCCAGCCGGACAGCTAGCGGTGACACTGCTGACAGCCAATGGGCGACAGACGTTGATGTAGTACGCCTCACTGCCCCCCTGCCCCGGGGTAGGGGGCGGTAGGCGTGCGGGGTAGAAGCCCGTGACCTTGGAGAGGGGGGAAAGGTCAACGTCGGAGTCATTTCCGTGAGCGTGGCACTCAAGCTGCGGCGCGCGACAAACCATTTCTTCTCTAAAGATTAGGTTTTTTTAAGTTACAAAATCAAAACCGGTTTATGAGGCAGCCATTTGATGACAGTAAATAACATACAGTATTCAGAAAGCAATAAATTTTCTCCTGATTTTCAGGGGGTTTGCTGCTGCCATGGTCTAACACAATGAACTGTGGACAGAAAGTGAGAAACTACACATGCAGACCGAGAACTAACAAGAGAATGAGATTGAGAGGCAAGTAGGCTGCACCGCCTACTTACCCTGCGTGCGCAGGCGAGCGCCGTGTGCACCGACACAAAGTACGTGCACGCCTCGTCCTCGCTCACAAACTGGGCGATCGGGACCCCCCCCCAGCCCCCCCGGCACCCCCCGCCCCTCCTGCCCCCTGGCAGTAGAAACTGATAACCGTGGTCCGCGTGTGGTTATTATGATGACAGACTTGCCCCCCCTTGTAGGTGAGGGTGAGCACACCCCCCTCCTGATACACAACGGATGAGCTCGCCTCCCCCGCGTTGAAATAACTAACGGCGTCACCCCTGTGCTCCCACTGACAGGACCCTACAGACATTAATAACAAAGACAATCGTCGTTTCGCTCGGGAGGTATTCACGCCTCATATTCTTTCTTGGGGGGCCATTTGCCCCCCTACCCTCCCACCGTGCCAGCGCCCCCCAATTCATTGCAATCCAAAACCAAAAATTTCAATTTTTTAACGACAAACAAAAGAATAATACAAATAAAGAATGGTTAGAGGGCGCCAGAGGTTGTCTAACCTGCGGTCGGTCCACAGGGGGAGCCCTGCAGCGCAGCACACACACTCAGACTGTACGCATGGCCGTCGTCGTCAACCAGCTCGAACACTGGACCACTCAGTGCACGTAGATTGTATTCATTGCCTGCAGCAGAGCGCTCATAGTATGTAGATTGTACTCATTGCCTGCAGCATAGCGCTCGCAGCATGTAGATTGTACTCATTGCCTGCGGCAGTGCACTCGCAGTATGTAGATAGTACTCATTGCTTGCAACAGAGCGCTCACAGCATGTAGATTGTACATGTACATATTGCCTGCAGCAGTGCACTCACAGCATGTAGATTGTACTTATTATCTGCAGCAGTGCACTCGCAGCATGCAAATTATACTCATTGCTTGCAACAGGGTGCTCACAGTATGTAGATTGCACTATTTGCATGCAGCAGCTCTCTCAGTTCTAATCACTGCCTGCAACAGAGCGCTCACAGCATGTAGATTGTACATGTACATATTGCCTGCAGCAGAACACTCGCAGTAAGTACATTGCATTCTATGCCTATTAGTCAATCATAGCATGCAATCTACTTACTGCAAGTGTTAGGAGTTTAGAGTTTAGGGTTAGTTTAGAATTCTAAACTAACCCTAAACTCTAAACTAAATAGATTTGAAACTCCTACTGTTAAAATTTTTGGTCTACTCTAACTTAAACCTGAACCAAACCTAACCCTAACACCCTAGCCAAACCCTTAAAAAGCAAATAATTAACCAAATAAGTCACTTTCAAGCCTTAAATAAATCATTTAACGCCATGAATACCATACCGGCGGGGTCGATGGTGGTGCAGTTGCTGCCCGCCACGATGGCAGAGTTGTTGGACGGACACGCGTACAGAGTCGTCCAAATAAAGGTGTGAACGCACCCGGGCTCGGTCGTCACATACTGGGGCGCGCCCGTCTGCATAAACACACCTTTTTTAGGCCGCAGAGAAAATACTATTTTTAATGTCTTATCACATTAAAATTATAATGCTCCTGCAACCTGGGAAACAAATAATTAGCCTGCAGCCCGGAACTCCCCGGAGGAGTCATACAGGCGACTAAAGAAAGAGGAGCGGTCTGTGCGTGGCCCTCGACACAGAACTGAACTGTAATAGTCTTCATTTCTACACACGATCCTTTAATTTCTTTAAAAGAAGATGATTATTACAATATTTAATTATATGCTGTCTTACTTTATATGATTTTGATTTCCCTGTCAAAGGCTTTATCAGCTTCGTCTCAAT
This sequence comes from Chamaedrilus cognettii, assembly GCA_034695025.1. NCBI lineage: Eukaryota > Metazoa > Annelida > Clitellata > Enchytraeida > Enchytraeidae > Chamaedrilus > Chamaedrilus cognettii. Next base: position 9,111 of record JAQIWG010010115.1, read on the forward strand.
TGTACATACAACAACAGCAGCCGTACCATCAACAAAGTGACAATTTATAAAGAAATGTGAACCACACTGACAATATAACATAAAATTAACAATTGTTCAAAAAATTCTCAACTGCAAATAAATTATTTTCATCCAAATTTGCGGTGGATACAGTGACTGACGTACCCCCACGCTCAGATCGCAGACAAAGTGGATCAGAGTCCTGCTGCTCCCACGCTGAGGGTCGGCCTCGCACGGCTCCCCGTTGGTGTACGTCAGGACCAATCCCTGCTCGGCGTCTAGCGACAACACCCGCTCACTCAGCCGACCAATCCCAGCGTACCTGACAACAAATATCAGCATCTTCATAATTATATTTTTACAATATTCAATTGATGAGTTTTCTTTTCCTATCTATTACTTTAGTACAGACGCAACAAGAACCAACTTTTTTTTTTCGGTAGTTTGGCGCACTAGTACGTCTAGCACAAAGACCACATACAGTCCAGTTCTGTGCAAGACGGTTGGCACAGAATTGCTCCACTCCTTTAGTTGCCTTATATGACTCGCCCGGGGAGCACTGGGTTGCACGTCCGGCTTTGTTCCCCTTTCTTTTTTTGTTCCCCGGTGTGCAGGAGGTATTTTTGCTTAAAGTCTTACAATTTATTTAATCTATTCAATCGAACTTCTTACACTTTCATTTGAATCTATTCAGTCGAACTTCTTACTTTTTCTTTGCGTCTGCGACAGTGTGGCGCAGCAGGCAGGATGCCACGTTGGGGGGACACATCGTCCCTACAACAACACCGCAGCTTAGCATCACAGAAACAATTTTCTTTCGAGGGGCTAATTAGCATTGAAGCCCCTGGTCCACGCCCCAAAAAAGTTAAAGACAGGGGAAAAACTCATCACGCTCCCAGCCCCCTCAACTCAATCAATCAGGACCCTAAGTCCCCCAGCCCCACCCTTTAGCAAAAAAGTATGGCAAATTAGCAAAAATATCACCCTCGCGGGGCCTTTGCCCCTTAAGCCTCTCTCCCTATGCCTCTGTAACCGCTGCAGCATTCCACCTAAAACAGCACAGCACAAACTCTACTGTCAAAT
>JAQIWG010010116.1:0-10190 GCA_034695025.1 Chamaedrilus cognettii
TGCCTAGTTAAGGATTAGAGCTATGCTTCTTGTACTATTGTGCTACACTCTGTGTGAATAAAGATATATATATATATCTGTCGTGTAGCTAATAAACGAATCACTTGTAAACGAATATATACAATGTTACCTGGCTGTATAGTTATAATCGTTGACCGTTTTACCATAGAATTTTTTAGTGGATGGAAATTTATTTTACACTTGGCGTAAATGACAATGTAATTTGAGGATGATTCATACAATTAGTAGCTGAATAAGAGACATACATTAAAAAAATTAACAAAAATTTATTGCTAAATTTAAGTCGCAATCAAAATTGTGGACGCAAACAATAAAAATGTTGTTAGGCAAAAGAAGATAACGTTAGCTTTTAAACAGCGTCAATATTTGGTGATCGTGCACACTAATGGACTAAATTCGTATAATGCTCAAAAATAATTCGCTTAAATAATCATCTCTTTATACTAAAATAGGGTCGGGGAGTCCGAATCAGCAATCAGATTTTAAAAATTTCACTCGGTCCAGAAATGCACAGATTCTACAATTTATTCAAGATTTCTCATGTATTCAAGTCCGATATCCGCCACGTTTTTTCTGTTTACGTCGACTTCACTAACTGCGCTCCACCCGCAACCTTGTTTCCTTCTAGCGCGAGCGTTCAAGAAACATGGGGGAAAATATCAAGATAAAATTTGTCGTGTACAGTTTCATATGATTGCAGATTCCTACTCCCCGGCCCCGATTTCCTATAAACGAGCAATTACTTAGGCGCAAAAGTATTCTACGATTTTCTTCCGCTAAACTGCAAGATGGCCCAATATTTTACTTATGTCAAGTCACAGTTGCATTGACTGCTGCGCCACGAGTCGGATCGCAGTGGTACAGTCATGCGGCTACAGTCATTTGCATTGCGACATTATCTCGCGGTTTGTATTTTAATTACAAACTTTTCATGCTTGCAAATATTTTTTGCGAAAATGCACGGTTTAACGAGAGCCGTGATAATTACCTATCTGTCCAGTTGCCAATGGGCACGTAGTCGAAGCCGCCGGCCAGGCTCCGCTGATACTGATAGATCGTGTAGCGGCCCTTGGCGTCCCCCACCTCGTTAAACTGTACTTCGTAGCCCGCCGAACCTGCAGTTAGCACCTGATTAATCAGGGCCGTAGGCTCAACTTCATTTCTGGGGGGAGGATTAACTTTCGATCCTCCAATCGAACTCAGGAGCGCAGGGGGGGGGGGCCATTGAGGGAGATTTTTGCGCCCATGTGTAACAGCGTTTGTCCTCTTTTCACATGATTATACATTTGACATATTCATAGCCCTTCTTAACCACAATTTAGAGGGACTTACAATAAATTGACTTAGAATAAATTATTCAATAGGAGTGGCTTTAGACTGTTTTCACAAAGCTTATCAGGTCAAAAAAAGTTATTTTGCTTTTTATCTGTGTTTTTTGACTTCGGTGAGGGTGTCAACTCATAAATTCTCCGTCCCGGTTATTTACCCTGTAGATAATTGCTGGACACAGATATCAACATCCTCATAATCACTTCTAGAGGAATGCCCACAGGTACGCAGTACAACAAGTTGACAATGATTTAGGTAGCGGTGATAATTTTTTGGCGAATGATCTAAGCCCATTAAAATCACTCTCTATTGAACAACTGAACCATACGTGTGTTATATACAACACACTACCAATGAACGACACGTTGCGTATGTAGGCGAGCAGCGTTCTGCCCTCTGGCGGGTTGAGTGCCTCGCAGAAGTTGAGTCCTCCGCACTCTGCGTCGATCATGTCCTGCAGGGCGTGTGCCATGGCGTACACGGCGTCCACGACAAAGGGCACCACCCCCTCCTGGTCGTACTTGGGGCGCGTTATCCTCTCACGACCTTAACACGGCAGCAATGTTCGTTGTGGCAAAGAGTTGAGGCCAATGTTCCCACTATGCCAAAAAGTGCTTGAGCTAACGGTCTAAATAAAGTTGTAGGCGCATTTTATTTAGCCTCGAACGACTTCCTCGAACGATCTACAAGTGCAGACAGCTGATTTTTTTACGCAATCCGATTTATTTTTAGCGTGCTATATTTATGTCATATTTCTATGGGAAAAGAAAGATTTATTCTTAAACTTAAGTTTGACTAACTTACGTTTGGCCATTCTGCTGCAATAGCATTCGAGATGTAGTTTAGGAAACCCAGACGAGGAGGAAATGAGAAAGTGAAGACAAAACGCTGTCAGTTACATGTATTCCATTTGTCCGTCCAGAGAAAGATGCATATTTAGGGGAGGAATGATTTGCAACAACATGGGGCCAACTGACTCCGAAGATGAATTCATCATCAAACAAGTACGGCTGTAGGTTTTGTAAAATTTAAAAAGTACAGCCGCAGGCATCTACCCGTGCAGGTTTTCACGTGTCGAATGTGTACATCCGGTTTTGAGGCACCGGTATAGAAGCAACCGAAATGACTTTCCCAGAACTCGATAAACCAAGGATTCCTCGCGTTGTTGCTCGGCTTCAAGCGAGTGAAGTACTCGTCAAACCCTGCGAATTACAACACAATAATGGTGAATTTCATAAGAAAATAATTGCAAAAAATTTTGGTCATGCGCACAAGAGCCTAGTGTTCAACTTCAAATACGCTGCGTCATAATTACAAGGCAAAGATCTAGGCTATAGTTTAAAACGTGCAGCGCGCTCTGCTCTTTCTATTTTTCAATTGAGTGCGAAGTCGTGTCAAGCCTAAAGAAGAAAGTAAACGAGCATCACTTGAAATGAAGATGATGACACGAGTTCAAATAGTCGCACAATCGTGACCGCAGGTACATGTAGGAGGTACATGGATGGTGCAGGATGGTACAGGATGGTGCAGGATGGTACATGCAGGTACATGTTAAAATCGCCCCTAGTCCTCCCTTCCGTCGACCTGACTTCAAATCGCCGACGTCGGATAAATGCTGCATGGGTCTACTTGATGCATAACGGTCGTGCAAATTATGAAATCGGATTCATTTATAAACAATCAATAGACGCTTGAACTCGCTACGTTGCCCATTTAAACGCCTGCGCGTCAATATCAGCCTAGGACGCGGCATAGTCATCTCGAGCATCAAGTCATCACTGAAATCGCTATCAACAAATCGTGCTCATATCAGATAAAGCTCTACACGATTGAAGCAGCGACGATTTGAACATGCAGGCATCACGATTTGAATACACGATTTTGATCCGACTCGAATCGCCGCGATTTTTCAGACGCCTTCATTTCGGGTTGCGCAGTGCAACTAATATTAACGTTCTCTATACGGATTGGACTGACACCACGCGCAGATTTGCGTGTGACATACAACCTTGTCTCACTGATCACCGCAGGGCGGATCTTCTTTTTTTCTTTTTCAGAATTTCTGTGGTAGCCTACAAAAGATGAACTTAACTTTGCTATAATATACGATTGTTCATTTTGCAATAACTCGCAGCCAACTGATAAAGCGCACAGAAGATGTTACCTTGCCTTGTCAAATTAACAAGACAAAATTAGGCACATGGGACTATAACTTTGAGTTTCCAGTGGCGGCCCGAGGTCTAGCGGCGCCCGGGGGCAAGAGGTAGGTCTTAGAATGCCCCCCCCCCCCCTAAGAGGTACGTTCAGAGCGTGCTTCCCCCCCCCAAGAGGTAGGTTTTAGAGCGCCACCCCCAAAGAAATTCTTTCCCCGTGATATTCGAGAGCGGGAAGGAGGGGGGGGGGGTGAGTAGGGTGCTGACGGACATGTTTTCATTCCGTATGCATCATATAAGAATTTAGAAACAGTGCCTCATATCAACATAGTCCATAAGTTATTATAGAGTTTTATGTATAAAAATAATCTATTTATACAAGAAATATTCGCCAACGGTCCAGATTTTTTCTCAAACCCCCCAAGGCGCCCTCCCCCCAGACCGGCGTCCGGGGGCAATTTCCTCCCCCTCCGCTCCCCCCCCCTCCCGCCGCTACTGTGAGTTCCTACAACTTCTACAAGCAACGGCCATGGATAACCGCGAACGTAGCCTGCATGTACACGCTCACTGCGACCGAGTAAGGACATCGCATAAAGAAAAACATCAAAGGAAATAATGTAGAATTATGTCCAGTCGACAAGCTCCCTGGACCACCATAAAACAGCTTAAGCCATTGTAATAAAGCGTAAGCTTAAGATCTGCGCAAGCTCCGGTATTCGCAAAGATACATATTAATTATGTATGCTGTAGGCCTGCGTTGCATCACAGAGATTATAGTAGCTAGCTCGACACATCAATTATATCCTACGTACATGTAATAATGATGAACGCGGTTGTTGCGCTTCTATCCACAATATGTTTCTCTATATTGTACAGATAGAGACATACAGTACTCCACTATCCACTATCCACTGTCCACTGTCCACTGTCCACTGTCCACTGTCCACTGTGACTGTATTATTTATGATCGGCTAAGTGCCAAAGAAACGTATAAAATTTCTTTGCCCCCCAAGGAAATGAAACTACAAATTATGATTTCCAAAAATGGCACTTGCCCGCCTCAACAAACAAACCTTGCCGGTGTCGCCCCCGCCAGCATTACGCTATGATTCGCTACAGGCATTAACCCCTAGCCGGATATGTTAGCTAAAATGCACTTTGCGTTTTGCGCCTTTGCGACTGCGACTTTGTGACATTGCGACTGCGACTTTGCTTAGCGAAAGCATCCACTCCAGCCTCCTCCTCGACACGCAGCGAGTCTCGACGAGTCTGCCTGGCATGGCGCTATTTTGAAGCCTCTTTCATCATTTTTCTTCACTACAATGCAGCAAAACCAATGAGAAATTTTAAACACGCTGAGAGCATTTGTGACTAATAGATTTACCCGCCTCATCAGTGCGAGTTATGTGACACTCGACCGCGCTCTCCTCATCACATCTCCGTCACTGCTGCAGATGCGTCCTTGCTCACTATATCTTCAACAGCGACGTCCGCGTTGCATTAAAATCTATCATTTAGAGCGAATCATTGACGCGACACCTTCCCAGACGCATTAGCAAAATTACTACAGGGGACGTAGGCTGACCAGCTGAGCATTGACTGCTTAACGGTCCTCTGTGCGAAATTTACACAAATTAAAAGTACGTTGGAAGTTTTCCGAATATTTCGTCAAGGACAGCTTTTTAAAACCTGTGCCCGAAGCCAAGCTTTCAAGCTTGAGAAATTTGAGGTAAAGGCGTGATGTGTATAAAAACTAATACTTTGATATATAGTTAGATGAAAAAATGCGGAGTAAAAAGAAATTAAGCGTTTTAGCTGACCAGTTAGTAAAGCGTAAATGCTTAGTAAGCATTTCACTATCATTATTTGTAAATCATTTTAAGCAACAATTCAGAATTCGGCGTTAATTACATGTTCAGAAAGTAGATGTCAAGCCCATACCTTCGATGACTTTCTTTTGCGGGAGTATCGTTACCGTCCCCACGGCCGCCCACTCTTGCTCGTACACTGGCGCCACCTACAATTCAATTAAATTAAATTAATTTAATTTGATTTATTCATCAAACCATACGTCGTGTACGCAATACATCAACAATGCTAAATTCAATGACGTCTTTGCATTAAGAAAATGGATTGGATGAAAGGGGTGGGGCAAGATTCCTCTCAGACCACTAAAAGTCGTAAAAGAGACCCAATGTTGCTATTAACAGTTTAATTCCATTTGAACACCGTCAATAATGGTTATAAACAGATGCAGAGACATCAGTTTCTTGCAAGTTACAAGAATAGATTTCTTCTAGAAACAAGTGAATAAACTAATTACTAAATTTCTCTCTCTCTGGTGTGCTGACGCGTGGCAGTCTCTGGCGTCCAACTTTTCCACTCCGACCTTTCCTCGGCCCTTCTCTTCAGCACTCCATACGTTTCTTTCCCAATCAAATTGTCTATCGTTCCAGTTCGCTTTCTTCGTGACCCCCTCTTTCCCCCCATTCTTCCTTCGGTGACGATTTGCATTCGTCCCTCCACTCTCACAATATTTCCAACCCGGTTTATCATTCGTCTAAAACGCATTAAAGTTTTAAGCGTCACCTTGGCGCCCCAGCTGTCGCTGCCGAGCCAGTGAAAAGTCCTTGTGAGCCGCAACGCTATGGTGGCGTTGATGAGCCTCCGACAGTTGTCCTCGTTGACGAATAGGACGACCGCTCGAGCCTTCGTCTTCTCGAGCTCGTCGAGAAGCTTGACGAACGTGTCTGGCTTGACGTCGCGCGGGATCTTGAGCGACTTGCTGATGCATACTTTCCCTGTGGCGACAGCGTGGCGGGACTTAGTGTCTCTTTCAATCAAGCATATTTTGCATGCAATTTCGCATGCAATTTTGCATGCAATTTTGCATGCAACCATGTTAAGGCGGACGGACGACCGTTGTCATGACAATGATTTCCTTAACTGGGTTTTATGCACGGCATGCATTAAACATAGTTAAGGACATTTTACATTGCAATTTGCTTAACATGGTTGCATGCAAAATATGCATGGTTGAAAGAGACCTTTAGATACATTTGATATGCTCTTTTAATTCACACAACACGCGTAGCAAACCAACATCTGATTATATCCGGTTGTGCTTGCGTTTATTGGGGTGAATAATGAGGTCAAATTAATTAAAAATAAATAATTTTTATAGCAAAGTCAGCACACATCAAACAATGCGATGACTGTATGAGTGATAGATCACTGATTAGGCCTACGGCATATTTGTGTTTTTCCTTCCGTCCTATAAGGAAGGAAGGAAAAGGCTCAAAATCCGGCTGAAACATTGCAATGTTATGGATTTTGGATATTTTGCAAGAAGCGTCGAAGAAAAAGAATTTACCATAAACGATCGCTACCAGTGTCCCGAATTACTCATTGCGCAGCATGAATAATTCTTGGATCTGCATAATGTTTCCAAGAATCAATGATACTCGGATTATGCAAGCCTATCCAAGCATATAGGATGATTCGAGGATTAGTCCAAAGCTCAACGCACATGATTTGGAATATTTGTGGCGCTAACTCATTCAATCGAAACACTGTTGAATCTTGGACGAAAGTCTCTCGGTCTGAACAGCGATTGTCCTCACTTGTCTGACTGGAAATCGTTGGTAGCGAAATAGGTCGACGCGTTGATTCAGTGTGTTACTTTAATGCGAAGGTTGATTCAAAGTTGGACGGCGATTCAATAGAAAATAAATACAAAACTGTACAATAAACATCGTGCCGCTGCAGCCTGTTACTCTTTATTTACCTCTGGTTATTTTTAGAGGATGTTTAGACGCTATGACAACAATGTACAAATTTTAGGGTCCATGATGGATGTCGATACACAATGTTGCAGTTACAACGGATTTAAAATATAATATGAAGGATGAACCTAATTGATTTTCATAGAAAAAAAGCGTCCAAAATATTTGAGCCCTTTCGGCTCAAAATGATTTTGTGCTTTGAGTTTTAGACCAAATTGCATTATTTTTGAAGATAAGCATTCACATCTATTTTTATAAGTTACTAACTATTGTGTACATAGTTAGTTAGAATAAAATGCACATGAATACAAAATATTTATAGGATGGAGGATGTCAGAATGCACATATGTCAGAAGAATACAATCACTTGTCAGAAGAATCCTTTTAAATGTGGACACGAAGGAGAAAGACAAGGTCACAGACGAAAATAAACGAATAGCTACTGGGGAGAGTGAGAGCAACCAGGAAAATTGTAGACCACAGATCGCAACTAAACGAAAGAAAACTGGACTCCCTAGAACTAATAGTGGATCAAATCAATTTTGTTTACATTAGAATTAGAATCACCACAATCCAAAACAAACGATGGAGGGTGGGAGACAACGGGAACTCTCAAGCGGCCTCTCACGTCTAACTCAGCTACATGTGTCTATGGGCCTTTGGCTCAGAAATTAAAGCCAAATCTAACTTACATTCGAACTATAATCGATCTGATCACTAGCAGTTTAATAGCGAATCAAGTTTACGTCATATTTAAATCAAACAAATAACAAATTTAGTTGGTTTAGAAAAGAAACCGATATCTGGTGCGACAATAAAAAACTAAATCTAAAAAAATTGGATATACATGCTTTGCACGATTTATTCAAAATATGGCATTATTTACTCATTTATTGGTGCAGCTACGTAGCTAAGCAGTCGCACACATTTAGCAAAATTATCACACTGCAGTAAATAGACAGAAGCTCGGATTTACAGCTAGCAAATCTACTGACACTCCTTGCAGACCGGGGAACAAGGAATTATCTTGCAGCACGGAACTCCCTGCGCATGTCGTTAAAGGGGACTAAAGAAATGGAGCGATTCTCTAACGGCTCTCTTGCACAGCACCAAACTGTAGTATAGTCTTTAATTGTGCTACACACGGTCCTTAAACTACCAAAAAAACCGACCGGACTTCTTGGCAAGCTCCTCGAAGTAGGCGATGCCCTTCTCGCCGTAGTTTCCCTCGTCCGCGAGGGTGGACACGTAGGTCCAGCCGAGCTGGATGACGACGTCGACCAGGGCTTGGGCCTGGAACGAGTCGGGGGGCACGACCCTCGAGAAGTATCCAAAGCGAGTCTTGTCGCTCAGCTCTATGCCCGTCGAGGCGTAGCTGATCTGGGGAATCTGTTCAATGACTTTAAACTTTTTGTATTCAAAGAGGCATATATGCACACATGTGAAACCTGGTGTGTATCATACTGTTCGTCACGCATCAAATGAAGATGTAGTCTGATGATTGTACAACTGTTTTATTATGCACTCGCATCCCTGTTAACTTGCACACTGTTGCTATCGCTCTTGTAATTCTGTCTGTTTGTTAGGCTATGTTTGACTGCCTTCGGGGCGAAATAAATATATGTAGTATATAATGAATATCATCTAAACACTCAAAAAAGTAGAGAAAACACACATAAACACACATCACACAAACGAACCAAAAATACAAAGAAAAAACTTTAATGAGTAAACATAATGCTATGATTATAGCAATAATGTCATTTCAATAGAAATCATGTTTCAAATATATAACATACTAGCAATATTAATTAAAGTTAAATACATAAAAAAAACAAAAAACTGACCTCCTTTTAATCGATTATTATGTTAATTTTCATGTTTTCACATAGGTTAGACGTTTTGCGCCCTAGCGAGAACTGCTAGAGCCAAGTTTTTACGGCCAGATGCCCTTCCTGACGCCAACCAAATAAATAATTATCTGGCACGGGGTTGGCAGCAAGCGACACTGGTGTGTTTAAGAACCTCGCAAATGGGCCTGTAACGTGTGGTTTCATAGTTATCGGTGACACCGCAACTAAGAAATCATGCATTATAAGCCCTTCAGCAAGGCTCTTAAACACCCAAGTGTCGGTAGCTGATAATCATCAGCCAGGGTAATTTATTATTCCAGTAGGCGACAGGAAAGGCATCCGGCCGTAATAAGTCAGCTTCAATATAAACGTCTAATCTGTGTTAACATGAACACAGCGTTACAGGCTTGGCAGTAACGCATTAGAAAGTCGAATACAAAACATAACCACTAACATAAAAGCACAATCTGCTTGAAAAGAGAGATCAGAGGCTCTATTGCACATACATGGCACTATACATAGTTCCCATCAAATGCCTTTAAAACACGGTGTTATGCAATTAACATTTTCAATAAAACCATGACGCAGGCTACTTAATAAACTAAAATCCAGTTAGAGATTATTTTCGGTATTGCGCTATTAGAACTACTGTTAGAACTACTGTTAGAACTACTGTTAGGACTACTGTTAGGACTACTGTTAGGACTACTGTTAGGACTACTGTTAGGATTACTGTTAGGACTACTGTTAGGACTACTGTTAGGACTACTGTTAGAACTACTGTTAGGACTACTGTTAGGACTACTGTTAGGACTACTGTTAGGACTACTGTTAGGATTACTGTTAGGACTACTGTTAGGACTGCTGTTAGGACTACTGTTAGGACTACTGTTAGGACTACTGTTAGTTAAGACTACTGTTAGGACTACTTTTAGGACTACTGTTAGGACTACTGTTAGTTAGGACTACTGTAAGGACTACTGTTAGTTAGGACTACTGTTAGGACTACTGTTAGGACTACTGTTCGGACTACTGTTAGGACTACTGTT
>JAQIWG010010117.1:0-10189 GCA_034695025.1 Chamaedrilus cognettii
GAACCGAGGGAGAATAATATAGAAAACAGGTAAATGGTATTCGGTTTAGTTACACGAATTCTTCTGGTACCTTCTCTTGTTTGCTTTTCAGTTTGGTTGTAAGTTAAAGATCTGACCATTAGTGTTGTTTAATGAAAGTGAGTGATGCTATTGGATGTATTTCTGTGTCGGTTCATGTCTGCTCAGAGTTTCCCACCAATAGGACAGAGCTCAACGCCGTCTTTGACATCTTTGACCGCAACCACTCGAGCGAAATTGACTACAGGGAATTTGTGGAGGCTCTGCGACCAGGCCAGGTGTGACCTATTTGTTTCTGAACTGTGCAACTTGACCTGGTATGATTTAGCTATTTATAGACTCTGATCTGGCCAGGCATTGACCTCATTATTTATTGACTACATTCTGGCCATTGATCTACTTATCTCTCATCAATTGACAACCTAATTATTGCAGTCTTCAGCGAAGCACGGTAGTTTAATGTTGTAGAAGCTGTTTACAAATTCTTTTATATAAAGCGGCATTGACACGTATGTGCAGTTTGCGTATTGAATCCTGACGATGATTACCAGATCAATGTCACAAATGGTTTATGAAATCAAGTATTGCTTACCTTCTCTTGTTAGCAGTTTACCTTCGATTGGTTGCTGTCAGCTCGCCTGTGATTGATTGCTGTAAGCCTAACTTTGATGGGCTGCTGTCAGCTGACTTGTGATTGGTTGCTGCAAGCTAGCCTGTGATTGGCTGCAGCACGCGGTGCGGAGGTCGGGGGCGGGAACAGACGCAGAGATGGTGCACGACGAGATCGAGCAGCAGGTGTCTCACTGTCAGTGCAGACACATGTTCCACTACCAGCGCATCGGCGAGGGCAAATACCGCGTGAGTACCGGGCATGTACTGAGTACTGAGCAAGTACCGCGTGAGTACCGAGCAAGTACTACATGAGTACCGGGCATGTACTGAGTACTGAGCAAGTACCGCATGAGTGCCGGGCATGTATGTACTAAGCACTGAACAAGTACCGCATGAGTATCAGGCATGTACTGAGTACCGAGCAAGTACCGCATGAGTACCGGGAATGTACGGAGTACTGAGCAAGTGTCGCATGAGTGCCGGGCATGTACTGAGTACTGAGCAAGTACCGCGTGATCAAGCGCGCACTGATGGCTGATCTCAGAGATATACATTGTACATGCGCCCAACAGATGAGCGTCAGTGGAGGAGAATGCTATCATCAATTTGACGACGCTTTGTTTGCTGCAAGGTTTAGCGCATTGTCAATTTTTGTCATTTTTACTTTTCTGCCCAACATCAAAAGCGTATACCCCCTTCTACTAATTCTGTGGAAAAGATTTATTATGTGGTAATTGGCGTAGTTTTTTTTTTTTCTCACAGCGTTTAGTCTATTAATCATAGTTACATATAAGAAATTTAATCATGCAATGCTGCTCAGATACACTGAGTTTTCTGGTATATATATACAAATTTTTGATTATTATTTACATTGCAGTGTAAGTTATCATCTCAACGCTGGAGTGCTGGGTGTGTGTGGCGCTGCGCAGTTTGGAGAGAGGGGGAAGATGTGTCTCGTGCGCTTCCTCAACAGCACGGTCATGGTGCGCGTGGGGGGGGGCTGGGTCACCCTCTCCTCGTTCCTCGAAACAAACGACCCCTGCCGAGGTAAGAAAAGGCTACTCTAAACTGCGTGTATCTACAAGTACAAGACTTTCTCAATTATAATGCTTTTGCTCTTTTTAGGCGTTAAAAGGTCTTTTTGAGAGCAAGTAGTGTAAGTGGATTTCTTTTTTCATGGTTACTTCTAGGATTTCAAAAATCTGAATGATTTTGAAAAAATGTGGATGAATAATGTTTTGTGTTATGTGCTCTATGAGAAAAATGTTCAAATCGTTTCCATAGCGTTTCTTTTCGTCAGTGAATAGCGGGGTATTTAAAATTCAATGGGGGTGGTCTTCCCCAAGAGGAGAGGCTAGAAATCCATATTCTTCTCACTCAGACCTCCCCTGTACAATCAGTTAACGCCCCCCCGCCACCGGTGTGTTGCAGCGAAGGGACGCACAAACCTGGAGCTGAGGGACCAGCTGACCTCCCCCGAGGGGTCATCAACGGGCTCTGGCCAATCACGCGTCAGCAGCGCCGGGCAGGCCAAGCGCCGCCAGTCGTCGACAGGGGGCGCGGGGGCGGGGGGCTCAGGGGGGGCAGCCGGGCAAGGTACGGGGGTTAGGAGTACTAAATCTATTGCATGCGCCTACTGGACAATTATACTGCACTGATAGAAATCTATGTCTTGTACGATTGACATTTAAATTAATCTGATTTGTAATAAGGCCCAAGCCATTTCGTTTGGCGACGTTTACTTTTGTCACACTCATTTTTTTACGTTTAGGGCTAGGATTAGTTTGGAATTTGGGTGATTATTAGGTTTAAGGGTAAGGTAAGGCTTACTTTATAGAGCTTTAGGCTAAACTTAATCCTAAACTAAAACCAGTAGGACCAAAGCTAAGGAAACCAAACGGAATGGGACTCATTTTCGTTGCCATTCAGGACACAAGGCAGGTGATATAATTAGGAACAATGTAGGATGACTGCAGTGCCCCATAGCGTCCAAGGGCTTGAGAGAGATAGCATATAAAATGTTCCTCTGAGCCAGAGAGTTTGTCCTCATTGCTAGAGTGGACTTGAAGTGCTGCAGTATTGGACTCCTGCTGAATAGTTGACAGTCAGCTGCCTGTCTACTAGATATACCACAGATCAAGCTCAGTGTAGCTGCTGAAGCCACGCCTACAGCAGCTGCAGCCACGCCCCCAGCTGCTGCTGCTGCTGTTGCTGTGCCCGCCAGGGCTGCTGCGCCTGCCAAAACTGCTGCTGGGTCGAGCAGTGGTAAGCTGCTGCAGCCTAGTGCTGCTTGCAAATCAAACTGCTGGCGCATAGTACTGCTTGTGCATAGCACGGCTAGTGCATAACACTGCAAGTGCATAACATGGATAGTGCATAACATTGCTATAGTGCATAACACTGCTGGCGCATAGTGCATAGCACTGTCAGTGAGCGAAGGCGTCTGTTGCTCATGAATCGCTGCTTCCTATTGGTGGACGAAAATCTCTTAACTCAGCCTTGACTAAACGTAACCTGTGTGGTCCAGGGTTGGTTGTTCAATATGCTCTACAACGTACTTTAGAAATTCAGATATTATAAGTGGTAATCTTTAAATTAGACGTTTCTTCACAGTCGGAGGCATTCCTGGACTACACGGCTAATGCAACATTCTGGTTTTTCTTATTTTCTGGGTACTAACTACAAATTGGATTAAGTATTGTGGTATTCAATCAGCGATATCAGGGGTTTCTTCTTCTCTTGTTTGTGGTCTACTAACCATCACTGTAGCCGTACAATGACGGTGCATTATGATGCAAACGGTTCTTCAATAAATAGCTTTAGGACACTTGACTGTTGAATTCATTATACATCCATCTGGTTGTTCTAAGGTCTTCAGATTTGTTATAACTCGCAACATGAAATAAAGAACAAGATGACCGAAATCAAATTCAATGCATGCTCACTCTACAAGCACTTCAGAAGACAAATCATTGTTTGATCGGAGTTTAATTTTGATGAATGGCCGCACCTCGGGCTTTGAAGAAATATTGTGAATGAATCTAATAAATATCACATAAATGCATCTAATAAATATGTAAATTTAATATCGACACCAATCAGTTGAAGTTATTCCTTGTATCAGTGTTCCTGTGGTATCCAATCAAGTATCAGTGTTCCTGTGGTATCCAATAACCTTTCAGCGACCTTGAACGGCCGTCTGTCGGGCAGCAGCGGCAGCCTATCATCGGCCGGTAGATCAGAAGTGGGCGGACCCTCGAGCAGATTCAAAAGCCCATTGGCTATGTCCATGTCCAATCTGGCGACCTTGCCTCCGGCCTTTGGGCGGAGCATGACGCCGCAGCGACGGCGTGATTCGTCAGTTGGTAGGTCACTAAGGTCAGAGGGTCAGGAGGCGTGGCAGTGTCGTCTTTTTTTTCTTGCGCAGTTATTCACTACAGTTTTTTTGCGTTTTACTTGTTTTTTGAAGAAAATTGTTAAATTAAGTTACCGCTGCTTCCCATTACATGCTTGCTTGCTTCATTGCTTCCTGTAGCCTTGTTAGTAGTTTTATGTACTTCATCTGCTTTATATATTTAATTTGTTTCTTATTGTGTATATCCCTGTCAGTATTCACTGTTCAGTACCGGTAGTGAAATGCCTGCGTTGTGTGATGCATGATTTATATTTTGTAATATCAGTCATATATTTTAGTATTATATAATCACCACTGAGCTCTTGTTTTAAGCTCAATTTTTTACATTATTATTGAAGTGTCTTTTATGCATGCTCTATTTTGTCACAGCTATCTTTTAGAACTATCGGACTACTGATTATTCTGGTTGTGTATTTTAGCAGCCCGTCAACCGGCGCTAGTTGGCTTGTATGTGAATACAGTCGCAGTAGAAGCATAGCTGTGTTTGCCCCGGCCCGAGTCCCTTCTATTCCCGCTGCTTGTTTGTCCAGTTGCTCGACGAGTGATGGGATCCTGTGCTCGAGCAAAGAAACGATTTGATTGGAAGATAATCCGATGAGCGTTACGTTGACTCTCTGCGTGTTTCCGCCATTGTGTCGCTCTCTGTCTCTGTGCTTTTGCGTTTTGATCGTGTTGTATAGCTTTGTTTTTATTTCAATGCCGCCTTCTGAGTCATTTTGCTCTTATGTCATGTAATTCATATTTTGTAGCGAAAACTTCAATAATGACTGTGTTTGAAAGTCGCATTACGAATCGTGATCAGATTCAATTTAATGTTAAATTTAGTGCCTCAGTATTTTTATTCAGTATCACTAAATTGTAATTGCCAGATTGTAAACTATTACCTAAGATAAATGTTCAAGTGTATACATTTATGAAATGAACGGGTGAATATTCCCATATTAAACAAGCAGTCACTATAATGCTATTTCATATGTGCGTTGTATTGCAACGATCTTCTTCATATTGTTGTTTCCTCCCTGCGCACCCTCCAGGTCGCACGCCGCTCTCAGCTCCGCGCAACTCCACCACCACCCCGCACCAACCCATCCCCGCAGGGACCAGACCTCAGTCCAACCCCGTGGGGTCAAGAACTCAGTCCAGCCTCACACCCTCCGCCCCCCCGCGGGGTTCCAACGGTCTCGTGTCGCGGACCACCCCGCGGGTCTCGGCCACCAGGACCCCCATAGGGTCCCGGACCCCTGCCGCGGGGGGCGCGCGCACCCCAGTGACGGGGGGAGGCAGGGGCACGCCGGCAGGTGGGGGGGCTAGGACCCCCGTAGCGCCAGGCAGTCGTACCCCGGTGAAGGCGGGGGCACGCACTCCAACAGGGGCGAGATCTCCCTCCAAAGGACGCACCCCCACCGGTCAGGGGCTGTTTCTGCTACCCATTCATGTAGATGTATTATACGATAATATCGCTTTATTTTATATCTCGCCGACAGTGTAATTTAATAGTGGTATAATTATGGTCATTGGTGACTACTAGCGTTGTGTGGAAGCAATTGTTCAGATTGAATGTGAATCCCTTGAAATGTTACATCCAGATCTAACTGAAGCGTGATGTTTGATTTGTAGGCTAGCTAGCGCAGTCACTTTAAAATCTTTACCTCCCAAACTCTCCGGTCTCAAAATCTGACATTTTCCTCCGGCTTGTAATGGTTTGTTGCGCTACGAGTGACATCGGATCCATTTATTGTCCCGCTCGGGGCGGAAGACTTTGTGAATCCGAGAAATTGAATTCTCTGTTTAGTTCAAGCGAGGCTTCGACGAAAACGTAACCAAAGTCATAAAATTGGCTGTTTTTATGATATCTTTCATGTCTTTAATGTTTGATATTTTTATAAGTTAATAATTATTTTGCTAGGGTCGAGGTCGAGCAGTCCGTCTGGGTCAAAGCGGGGAGGCGCCACCCCGCCCGATCAGGGGGGCAAGATGTCCAGTAACAACCAGAGCATGAGGTTCTAACTTCCCATCTCCACGTGAGGCGACAAGAACTAAAACAAGAATGCCAAACTGATGTTTCTCCTTCATCGCTAACATCTGAACTATAACATTCAGCTGATGGGTGGCTGACCAATAAATAGGCTTATGGTCAGTTAACGAGGGATTGACCAATAGGATGGCTTGATTGTCAGCTGATGGGGTATTGACCAATAAGAAGGCTGGATGGTCAGCTGACGGGGGATTGACCAATAGAAAGGCTTGATGATCAGCTGACAAGTGATTAACCAATAAGAAAGCTTGATGATGAACTATGGGGTATTTGACAAGACTTGGCAGTCGACTGCATAGAGGTGCTTGCTTCAATCTTGTCTTCCATTGTCACGCATCAGATGTAACGTGCACGTGTATTCACAACTCTCAATGTCTACGCCCACAACCAATTCATTTTGTCTTGTTTTAACCCCAGAGGGCGATCTATAGTTGTGCGTTAATCCACATTGTGAGTCTGCGTGTATTGTTGACGAGAACTCAGTTGTATCTCTATTGGTTTATCCTTATAGCTGTGTTCTTTTCTAATCGTATTTAATTGTGCATTTATCATGGAGAACATCCTTCGAATCTGCGTCGAAAGTTCTGATGTTTGCTTACCTGTTTGCATTCCATTCTATGTCACCAAATCATTTTGTCATCATCATCATGGCTTTTAAGTGTTTCAATTACTTCTTTTCAAGCAATTTGATCATTCCCGATAGTTGTTTTTAATCTAGTGTCGATCAGTTTTACCTTCATGTACTTTTCTCTTGCGCGTTATTATCTGGCCGAGTTCTATTGAATTCTTTTATCGCATTATTTCGGATGAAGAATTGGTTCTCCTTGCATTTATTAGCAGCACGCTAGCATGGGCATGAGAGGTATACTGTATGGTACGACTCAAGTTGCTCTGGGTGTGACTTGCTTTAGCTTATTGTTCAACTTAACTTCACAATGTCATGGTGATGGCATTTGCGCTGTACGCATCTATCATATTTATAAATTATTCCGATATATTTCATTTATCGTTGATGAATAGAATTTATTTTGTAAACTGCGAATCTGATAGCCTAGACTTTATTAGATGTACTTCTGCAGCCGTTAACTAATCGCCGGCGCTTAGATGATGCTAACGAAAAGTAGTAAACAATCCCAAAATTATTTCTAAGCATTTTGTTATTTTGTAGTCTACTTTGAGGAAAGTTGATCTGGTTGTTAAGGTAGGCGTTATAATTTTATTTTGTTTTACATCACCCAGTAACAGGCATTTGCATCTTGGATTTTATTATGTATAATACTTGGAATCTCCTGCATTTGCACCTTTTTTATGGAATGGCATTTAAAATTGAGTGCTTTTTGTTCTGACTTGTCACATTTTTAAAGATCATGTCTAACTGAACCGAATCCAAGACTGGAATTTGAGACTGGCTTTCTTGAGTTGTTTGTATCGTGATTAGTATATTAATATATATATATATATATTTGTTTATTGTAGCAGGTAACTATTCCTAACCAAATGATTTCGATGTTAGAGCTCGATTTTTATTCATCGTTATGATTTGTAAGTGACTGTGAATCTATTTTAAGGTGGCAGAACTCTGTCTGTTCTTTGTAGACTGTGCCTGTAACTGCTAGTCTGCATACCGGCAACCATATCATATGCAGGTCTGAAGTTGGCAATAACGCTATTAAAAGGTAGTTGCAGTTTTGTTGAAGACCGCAGCTGAGACATGCCAATTAAATATGTAGCGAATGCGTCCTATCGTCTATCGCTGCTGTATTTCATATGGCCGGCATCCTACTGTACCTGTGTGCATGTAACTTGCAATAAAGCTTTATCGAGCAGTATAGCCTACAGTGCCGACGTTGTCATCACTAGCGACTATTCATGAAGGAATCCAAGTAGATTGCAGACAAAACTGCATCACGTGATCATCAGTGCATCGTTCAGCGAGCAGCAGCTGCGTTAGGCCTCCTTTACACGCTGCATATTTTTCATGTAATTTTACATGTAATTTTACACGTAAAATTACATGTAAAATTAAATGAAAATTATGCAGCGTGTAAAGGAGGCCTTAGGGTCAGGATAATTATAGGTCAGGGCTAGGTGTAGGTTAAGATTTTGTCTTCATTCTGCTTGGACTCCTTTACAGTCGTACAACCATTCTCTAATCTTGTTTTAGTTCTGACAAATCCTATTATAGTAAAATAAAAATCCTAACCTGTCTGAAGCTATTACAAGGACGTAAACTCTGCATTTAGTGAGGCGGCGTTCAGTGCTTGGCATGGGCTGTAACCCGCCGTATAGAAACATTTTTTTTAATCCCCCCCCCCCCCCCCCCCTATTCTCTCCCATACGCCTGAGTGTATTATACGACCCCCGCGGTAAGTCAGAATGACGTAGACTCGGAACGCTTATCTCCCCTAACAATTAGGCCTCGTCTGCTCGCTGTGCTGTGGCCCTATGCTGTAATAGACTGCATGCTGCATCACCGTGACGCACGGCACACAGTGACGGGACGGATGGCGCGATCTCTGCTGGATTGGATTGAGGGGTGAATCACACGCGACGTCCGCGGATGTAGAAAGCAGGGAAGGGGTGGCTGAGAGGGGAGGCGGGGAGTAGTTGGACCGGGGGCCCGGGTTTTAATTTAAGAGTGTATAATAAATCCAGCAGTTGCGAGGTTTATTTCTGCATTATGAAATGTGGTATTTTAGTTGTGAGCATATGGAGACTGGTAAATGTGCAGTTTGCAGCAGAAGGAAGAGGAGGAGGAGGAAGAGCAGCAGCAGCAGCAGCAGCAGCAGCAGCAGCGTGTCACATAAACGTTGTTTCGTACATGTAGGCCTGCAGCTGCTTCGCGTCGATCCTGAGGCTTATCGCGTCACGTCAATCACTCAAACGCATGATACATGTTTCTATATTATGGTCTATCATGCGTCGTTCGCATAACGCCTGGATGCACAATTAATGGTGCTCAATTGGTTTTGATGATTCATTTTCTGTAGATCCCTTCTAATTAAAAGCAATGACCAGCAATAAGGACATTATAAACTTTATGCCATTAAATGGCCCAAAAAGAATGAAAAATTGCCAACATCAAATTTAATTGGCTTTAGAAAAGCAAGGAGAGGGGGGGTGAGAATTGAGGCAGTTAAGACAGTATCAGGACAGTGCATCCTCGTCCATTTCAGAATCTTTCTCTTCCATCATGCAACACGAGGCAAGACTAATTTGCTATTTGTTAGAAGCTCATGAATGACCGTTTCCACCTCATAGGTCAGTGCTATTATCATGGATTTCACACTTTCTTAGAGGAAACACAAGTTTTTGCACTCCACATACATGCATCCACTGCACCACTACATGCATCCACTACCCGTGATGTCAAATTTTTACAATGTTATGATATTATAGTCGCACTTTTTGCTTCAAATAATCCTTGTCCCTGCCAGTCTGAAGGTCGCTTCCTTGTATTGTCTCGCCGCGCTGCCCTATCAGGTCCCCCGGTCATTGATCGATTTCATGAAAACTTTGGCCGGCCTATAGCGAATTACTTTGTCAATTGTCTTGAGTCGACCCAGTGCTGAAAAAATGATCTAGATCGCCTGAGTAATGGACTATATGGGCGCGCGTTGACCTTAGTCTAATGGCTATAAGCGGCCTGCTCGAATCGTGAGCATAATTCTCGGGAGCACAGTGTACCGAGCATGCGCGGCGTCCCTAAACAGAGACGTCGTCCATAGGGGGCACCCTGTCGGGCGATCGACCGCATTGCCGATAAGCGCCGAGAAGTGGTCGTCATAATTGTCTCAGAACTTCGTCTTAACGTCCGCCGGTAGGAAACCGATAGAGCTGCTATTGCACGACAGTTGGGAGTAGGATGCAGGGTGGAGGAGGGCGTGAGTTGTCTGGAGTGTTCGCTATACGGTCGTACATTGGCGATTATCTGCTTTCCTATCCCTCGTCTCTGAAGACCAATGCGTGGCGCCATCTTGGCAACAATTCAATTTCCTGCTCGGGTCTGCGCGCCTGATAGGATCGGTCGCTTTGCGCGCATCATACGCTCGTTTAATGGACTATAACTATGACGTGTTTCTTGTGTGAAGGGGGGGGGGGGGGGGGGG
>JAQIWG010010118.1:0-10189 GCA_034695025.1 Chamaedrilus cognettii
GGGGGGATGATCGTCTGTCAGAATCCTCGGGAGTCGGGAGACAAAGAGGTATGGCTGTCCCAAGAAAGATTATTTAAATAAATCTGCCTTCCTGAAAACGCGAAAAAGAAGAATATAATGCCCGCCCCGAAAAGGTTCAATGATTGTGTGAATTTAAACATTTTTGTAGCTGCTAATCGTAGGCTACCCCCCCCCCCTATCCCCCTACTACAGCAACTTCACGCTTCGCCTCGAAGAAGAAAAACTGTGCATAGGCCTACACGCGCACTTGCTGCGTGCACGCATGAGAGAGTTTGACCATACGCTACGCATGATCGACTCGATGCAGCGGTCAGTGGAGCGTGAAGTGTACGGGTCTTCGCTGTCGCCGCACTCTGCTGCGTTCTGTGCCAAACCAGTCTGCATTATTGTCGTCCGCCGCCTGTGTGGTCAAGTAGTCGCTGCAGATATATCGCTGCGGCCCTGCGGGTCGCAAGGCGGGTCATACTGTAACGTTCTTCATTATTTCAAGCCAACTTTTTCATTTCGAGCCAACGCGACGTCTTGAAGCATTGGCCAGTGGAGCACTTGCATAACATCAGGGAGTTAGGCTATGTGAAGATAATGCTCAAAATTGTTGTAATATTTGTTTTTAATCGATAAGTTTATTCCAGTGTTGTTTATTCAGTCAGTCCTAGACCAAAGGTTTAAGTCTCAAGCTGTCTTAGCTTGCAGGCTAATATTTGAGAGGCTTGGTTCTAACGACAAATAATAAATAAATAACCACAAGTTCAAATTTAGTCCAATTATCATTCATAATGAAAAGCAGGAGGGTCTACTGGTATTGAAAAGGACATTCCAAAATATACAGTTGATTATTTATGGGTCTAAAGAATCATAGATTTTGAAAGATGCTATAGGGCTTGCCTTATTTCGTAGAATACAGCGCATTTAAGCTGTATTGAAAGAAATTTGCTAAAACTATCAGAAACGTGAAATGTGCAACAAACAACTTTCATTTTAATGTCAAGAAATCAATACGCGGTATGAAAACTGTACAAACACTAAATATACATCAAAATATCTGACAAACAAAAACTCTCTCTCAGGCATGTCACCCAAGTACTCCAATATTACACAAACTAAAGCAATCCAATAAAAAAATGTAGCTCAATTTATTTAACTACTAAAAAATTTGCCATTGTCTACACTCTACACAGAAATGGACAAACAAAATTAAAACGGAAATAAATCGCCCTGAAGCCCTTCGGACTCTGCATGCATATGGACTAGGGGCCTCGTTGCTAAATCTTAATACTCCCTTGCAACAACATTATCCATTTCAGCGTGATGACTCGCACACAACTGAAAAGTATGATACTAAAAAACAATACGTCATTCAAAGTCATTCAAATTAAACCGTAGATGATGCTACCTGATGTTACAATGATTGAAATAAAATATTTTGGTGCGCGTACAATACTATTTGTTTCCGGCCGCAACTCAGATCTGTCAATGACGTCATTCAATCCATTTGCATGAATTAAAATGAATGCCATTACTCTTGACTTACAATATAACAATGTCAATAGCAGACGACGTAATAATGACGTCACTGTGGACACAAGTTGTCGTGCAGAGTACAGACTTTAAGGCCACAAATAACTGTAAGGCCGCGGCAATGATGCAAAAATATAGACTGCGATTATGCAAATAAAACGGCAATGACGTCATCAAAACTACCGACTATGACGTCACGTTTGCAGCGGATAGTGCGTCGGCTTAGCCCCGCCCACCCACTGCGCTGAATCGTACTCCCCCCGGTCACCACTTGGCTGTGGCGACTGAATGCTATTTGCTGCGGGGGGGTACGCACTCCCGGGCGGGGGAAACAAGCCCCTCGCGTCCATATAGGGCATGCCCATGTTGTTGTTTCCCATTGCGTAACCTCCCCCCGTCACCCATAATCCGTTCGTGTCGCCCGCAGAGAACTGGTTCCGCTGTTCGTATGAGGGGAACGCATAACTCAGCGGCGGAGCATGCTGAAAAGCTTTCGATTCAGCCTGGTTCAAATTTTTCTGATTCTCAAAATCCCCATTCGCCCCCAAGCCCTCCACGCCCTGTCGGTATTTTCCGGGGAATCCCCCTGACGTCACGTCCAAAGACTGGCAATACGTCATGGGCCTTGCATTGTTATATATGACGTCATGAGACGGCATTTTCCTGTATTGTTCGGATTTTCCGTTGTTGTACGTAACGTCAGCGCCGTGCTGCAGCTTCGAGTACATGACGTCATATCTATTTCCGTATGCGATGACATCACCGCTGTTGAAGCTCAACGCGTTGCCCCCGCCCCCGGTGGATGACGCGTCAGATTTGCAGTACGGGGCGTCGGAGGTAGGTTCGTACGGCTCCGAGGAATTACGGGGAGAGGACAGGGAGGCTGAGGGGGAGTCCCGGGACCCCTGGTCCCCCTCGTCGCGGGTCTGGCTGTCGGCGGAGGCGAGCTGGTAGCGCCGGAGGCCCTTGGTGCCTCCCGAGCAGTCGCTGCCCCCCCCATCGCTGTCCGCGTCGTCTCCCCCTGCAGCCGGGGATCCCCCAACTTCTGTGGAGACAGCGGCGTCCCCCTGCTGCTGCTGTTTGACGATCTTCTTGAACTTGCTGCGCTTGTTTTGAAACCAGATCTTGACCTGGGATAAGAAATGAGGGTTAAGCATGATTCGAGATTAGCCCCTAGCGCTCGTTATAACTAACAATGATCGGAGGTAATAGTACAATAGGTCTCTAACAATGCAGCCTACGCTACACAATTGCTTAATATGACAAAATATCCGTCGATAAAAGCAATCAATTTAATTAACTAAATACACTTTTACGAGAAAACTAGTATAAGATTTGCAGCTCTCCTAAAAATTTCAAATGAAAAATTATGTTCAGCTTAAAAATGTCAGCCTTTAAACAATAAAATCAAAAAACAGTCTTTTGACATAACCGTCAGCAATAGACCTAATAATAGTTTCTTTACCTTCAAGAAAGGAAAAAACACTTCGTTCATATGTAGCGCCACTGAAAAAAGTGTTTGGAATTTCTAAATGTCATAACGGCTATCAAATCTCCGCTTTACCTGTGTCTGTGTGAGTCCTAGCGTGGCCGCTAGCTCCGCTCTCTCTGGCAGCGCGAGATACTGCGTGCGCTGGAACCGTCGACTTAACTGCTGCAGCTGCAGCGTCGAGTAGATGGTGCGGGGCTTGCGAACCTTCTTGCCGCCAGGGCGCGCCTGCTGCTGCTGCTGATGACGCTGCTGCTGCTGCTGCTGCTGCTGATGCTGAGGGATTCGTTGGGATGCGGGGCCTGCTGAAGAGTCGACGGCTTGTGTGAAAGCTGCACAGTGCGCGCCCTAAATTTGATTCATCGACCACATGCCTAACGGAAACTGTTGCCATTAGGTAAAACCCATTTTAATATAAAGCTTTTTGTGTATCAAAATATTAAACTAGAAATCAAATCTGACGAATAATACAGACGAATTTACCTTATAAATACGTCCATTTTAAACGCTACAGTTTAAAGGAATTAATTGTCCAATAATTAGTGACCAATTTTATGATTACAGTTTCACATTCTATGGCGCTAATCTGCTCATCTTAAACTTCAAAAATCGATCCGCATGATAATACAGATATTTGATAAGTCTAAAACAAAGAATATTTTCGCGTTGGCAAGAAACACCCACCTTCTGAGAGTCCAGTTGGATCGCCAATGCTCTCCTGCTCCCGATAACAGTTCGACATGAACCCCTGACCCCCACCAGCTCCCACTCCGTCGTAACCCCCCCTTCCCTGGCCTCCCGCGAGCCCCCCCGGCGGCACAAATACGCCCCCCGCCGGCCCCCCAAACGCCGAATGCCCCCCGAATCCAACGACCCCCGGGTGGAAGTTATATCCAAACTGCATGATGGCAGGGGGCGGGGCCATGTTCCAGTAGATATCCCTCTGTGTGCTGGATAACTCTGGCGGATAGCGAGAGGACTTCTGGATCTGATGTAAGTCCGAGTATCCGGAGCCCGGACTCGGTCCTCGCGTCCCGGGCATGTAGATAGGACTCGGGTCACGCCGGACTTCCGGGAAGTAGGTGGGGTGAGATCCGCCCACCGCTAGCGAGGTATCCAAGAAGGGTTTCGTGTCGGGGGCGAAATCTTCCGACATGGCGACCGGGGGGAGAGGGGGGGGGGGGGTGGAGAGTTACTGTAAGGCAATAGAAATCGGTAAACTTTATCGATTTTATAGGCTGAGGAACGTAACAGAGTCAATATATCATTATCCACTAAAATCAGGAAAATATTTCATAAATTTAAAGCATCGAACATAGGCTAATTATTAACTGTACACTTTAGGGGTGATGAGAATCTAGACCATACAGACTGTTGTAGACTAAAGATTGGCTGCGTCAAGAAACTAGGACTAGTATCTAAACTGTTAACGAAACGAAAATGTCACATGAAACTTTAACCGCATTTACTTTTAGGCCAATTTCTCGCAGCATCAATTAGAAACTTAGGATAGAATATAGCGTACAACTTTAACAACTTTGTATCCATAATCAACACTTTCGGGCAGTATGTAATCTTAAATAAAATACTGATTAACTTCAAATATTTAAACAATTATTAACTCCTTAGCCTAATTACATGGCGTAGCATTATAATATTCAGGTTAACTAATGAAGTAAATTTAAATAACATACATAATCAGTTAATTGTTGTTGATAATTCAATTATTCCGTTCGACACGTTTTGCGGTCCAGTTCTAACGTCTCACAATATGTGACAGAAACTTTAAAAAGTGATCAAATTGTATCGGCGCCCGAGTGAATCAGGCCTATATATTGCTAGCGCTTCCAGCGAGCGAGGGCTACCTTTCACGAAGTCGCCGTCAGCTAGTCTTCAACAGCTCGGAGCGAAGAATCAACTCACGACAGCCCGTCACCCGGAAACAACAACTCTCAGTCTACCACAAGTACGCAACGTTTACCCGCATCAAGTCAACACTGCGGCAACTCTCACTTCAATAAGTACTATCACGATACAGGATCCACTGGTCGAACGGAAGGCCTTCAGGGACCGATGACTGTAGCCAGGCCTGTACTGGTATACGCGGGCTTCAGTGGCCAAGAGAAGAGGAGCCCCCAGGGGACACACTATTACACAGACAAAGCGCACTGACGCGTGACCACACGACAGTACGCACAAAGTCCACGCTTGTGTGAAGCAAAGTACGCTGGGCTGATGTCTGTAAGCCCCGCCCAGTGAGTCAAGTTAGGCCACGCCCCGATGTGCGGAAGCTATAGTAGATTGGTCGGCGATGAATTGTTGGTGAGATAATGATGGTGCATTGTTTCGCACGCCTGCAGACAGTGTTACAGTGTTGACCACACAAGCTTGCGGGTTTGATTGAAACGTAGGCTGCCGAGTGTCCAGGACAAAGTGTCAAGTGTTGTCCAACAAACCACCATGTTATTGCGGCTCGAGTATATAGACAATGAGGGTGGAGGAGGGTGTATTGAACTTTGCGTGTGCAATAATTGCACAACTGATAATTGTGATTGCAAACTTTCAGATTTTAGGCTACCGTACGTGCGCTGTGTCGATCATGCCACGAAGACTGTTCAATGATAAAGCACGTTGTTGATTCTCTGTTATAGGTGCTGTCATCAAGCTATTCGCATTTCATTGTTCGTGAAGCCTATATTTAATTTTTAAACCGGCATATTTTGATACTTTAAACGCTTAAACGTAAATAAATATCCAATGCGCATAGCATTTTTGAATCTCCGTTCCATCGTGAGTCACACGACGTTTTGTATATTGTACATCCTCTCAGTTTCACGGCTACAGTTTCACTAAACGCAATCGCGCTTTGCAAGATTGCGTTTGAAATAAAATTCATATCCTATTGCTCGATTGATTGATATCATTTGTGAAACATCTGTGTAAACAAACATTACCCCATTTCGAATATAACGCCGCCCGCGGGGCTCTAGACGAGAGAGCCGCTCGTGTAATGAAATTCTAATTGTCGAAAGTAATTCATCAGCGGCCGAGTCGCTTCCAACTTGAGCGTAAGTTTGACACGACGCGCCGCGTCTCTGTTCCACAGCGGCAGTCATTCGCCTGATCGTCACTGACTCTGTGTGTATTGTAACAGCCGCACGCTTCTGTAATCGTCGTGTCGCCTTGTGACGATAATTATGATCAGCGATCGGAATCATTAGATCGAGGTCGATAGCGTGGAGAGCAGCGAGCAAGCTTGACTCGCTAATGGTGAAAGGATGATGAATCATTAGGCATTGTCGTGTGACGCAACAGTTGAAGGGCTTAGATCTAGGCTGGGCTACTGCGGCTCGTCACCACAAGTCATGCATGCAGTGACAATGCCATGTTTGTGGCTGCCCTTTGTGGCTAAAGGCTGCTGTTTGCGGCTGCAAAAACAAAAAATCGGAAGTAGATCATACGTGTAAGGATAAAGTGAACAATTAATAAAAGTTTGAAGATAGGCTTATGTTTGAGAACTCTTAATTATTCGCCTTAATTCTACGCTTAGCGTTGTTTCAAATTTACGTTGCATATTGGCTTCAAGTTTTTTACGAAGTATTTGATTCTACTTCAGCGTGTTTCACATTTAACTACGAATTATCGTGGCGTGATTTATATAACTCTATCTTTAGTTCAGAAGTTTATCTAAATTTTAATTGGAAGTATTCCAACAAACGTGATTTGTTGTGTCACGAGCCCAATATTTGTTCAGTTATACCAGCGTGGTTTTCTTTACGGAAGTATAGGCGCCAGACAGTCAAATTGGTGTGAATTTGAAAATGCCGCACTCGCCGCTCTTCAGTGGACCGATTAAAACGTACTTTATATTACACGGACGCTGTATGAACGGTATGATAGTGACGCGCTGCCTGCATGGTCGCTAGTGCCTGGCTGGCAGTGCGTCGGTAATGATTCTCTGACACACGGTCAAACTGTGAACTCCAGCTGTAGATTTGTCATTGTCTGCATTTTGTCTGCAGATTGTCGTGATCTTGCGATTGTTCTGCCTCGAAACGTTGTGCCGACGCAGTATACGCAATGGTACAGCATATATTTTTATTTTTAAAGTTCGCCAAACACGGATTTGATGGAAGCAAGGTTAAATAAGTTTGATTATGGCAGGCATGACTTGCACGAGGACTCACGACCTCAGTGATTATAATAGTTCGTAATTGACGCCCGTATAGGGATTGGATATTATGACACCTTGCATTGTGTTCTGCTTGGACACCGAAACTAAGAAATAAAATAGCTTCCTCTAGAATCAGTACTACAGATACGATATCATAATAATTATAGACAATACTCGCTTCAAAGTGGTTCTTACAATAGTTGTTTCAAACGCTAATATTCTATAAAGGCGTAAAGTGTTCAATGCGTCCACTATGAAATAAATGTATTCAACTTGAAAACACTATCCCCTGCCCTATTTTCTCCGAATAGACACCCCCCCCCTCCCCTCCGCCCCCACCCCTCCACTGGTAATCGAACAGACACATCTCGGTATGGGGAGACAGCGAACAGTAGGCTGCCTTGCCGTGCGTCGACACGCTATCATTAGCGACAGATGGCCGACGATATAATATCGCACTGGTCGGACTACTGTAGGCCTACCTCTCTCTCTGGCTCCAACTCGTCGCTCTTGCTACCTCTCTCTCTGGCTCCAACTCGTCGCTCTTGCTATCTCTCTCTCTAGCTCAAACTCGTTGCTCTTGCTACCCCCCCTCTCTGTTCCCAACTCATCGCTTTTGTTTTTTTTCTAATAATCCGGTCAGTGTTAACATTACAATTTTCCATTACAGTGACGCTAGGAACTGAATTCAAAATGCCATTCCATTAATTCTAACGTCATCATTCAACTCAAAACTGCATGAAGGTTGCAGTAGCTGAATAAAATCAATATAAAAATTATAAACTAGCCTCAATAAATATACAAATACACTGCTAAACCAATTATCAATAACTCATTCATAATGAACGAGTCCCTTACAATAATCATCCAGATAGTATCCAGAAGAGCTCTCGCCACATCTAAGACAATAAAGTTATACTTGTTTTCATGGATAATATGCATTCTATGTATTTAGCAAAATAGTCATGTTATATTTCTGCCACTAAAAGTCATGCGACTGAATCTAAGATTCTGATTGGCTGACATCAGTGCTGCCCGTATCCGGAAAGTTTCAGAAGCTCGTCACCAACATTTTCAAGTCGACTTCTGTACTCTAACTCCTGCGCAGAAATACAAACAAACTTAATATGGCAATAATGATATAAAAAATGATTCTAATCAAATCATAGGATTTGAAGTGAAAAAAATCAAAGTAGCTCAACAATTTTTTTATATTTAAAGTAAATGGAGAATTTAAATTTCACAAACTTTATTGCTAATTTATTTGTTTACTCTGGTCACACCACAGTAGACATTAGACAAAGACATTACTGAAGAATTGCTTTTGGAAGTAACACGGTGTAGTGCAAGAAACGCTAGTAAGATACGCATTTGAGCAGCAAATTGAACTAGTTCAAAACTATCATTCTGACCCTGTAGTGACCCGGCGGGACACCCCTGAAGCCATGCATGGCCCCGTAGCATGCCCCCGCTATCACCCCCGTGCTGTCGTTGTCCCCCCCGTGTAGCACGCCCCGCAGACACAGCTCCCGCCAGCTTTCGCCAGCACCGAGCAGCGAGTCGTACCTGCAGCCGACCAATCGCGGCGGGAAATTACTTGCGCGAAATTTATTGCGCTCAACAACAAACCAACGGGTCACATCGGAGTGAACATTTAAAATCAAAATTTGTTTTATTTATTGCATTGAAATTAAATTAAATTTTATAATAATTTGTTTAAATATTATCCTCCTAAGCAGCCTCTAACATTTCATAAAAAAAAGTCAATGGAACTTGCACACTGGAAATAGAATGAACCCTTCTGATACTGGATCAAGGTCACACTCAAGGTGAAGGTCAGACTGACGCTATGATAACAGAGTCGTGTCCCGAGGCGCCCCCCCATCCGCTGTGACTGATCGATGTGTAGAAGGCGTCCCTCTCCTCTACCCCGTACACCGCGGGGAAATACACTGGCCCCGCCCCGTCCGTCAAGCCCCGCAGCTTGAGGTAAGACGACCAGGCGTCCCAGAAGTACGACCTATGCACCGCACAAGTAACATAGTTCATAGTTTCCGAATCAATTCACAACAAATTGTCAAATTTCTCCTGATGCGTAATAATTTGTCTTTCTTTATGACTATCAGAGCTTGTAAAAAACGATCGTCATCAACAAATACACAAATACACTAAGTACACATCATTGCACGTGTTTGTGCAAACGACAAGCACACATTAGCTAGCTCATGTGCAGCAAACAACGTCAGCTAGTTAACTTAACGCATCATCTTCAAAACAAACAATTCTGGTCCTTTATAATATTACACCGCTACACTAGCTCCAGCCTATAATTTCTAGTATCGCAGTCGGTAGTAACGGCTAAAGGATAGAAAACCTCCCAACCATCAAAGGTTATATTACCATGCAGCCTTGTTTTCGGAGACGTCACGACCCTGCTCTTCCACGTAGGCCCACACGCGGTCCTTGAGGCCGAGCAGGGCAGGGCCCCACTGCTCCAAGGGTCGGCCTGTACACCATAACTAAGTGCTTGATCACTGAATATTGAAAATAGCAGAATAGTATGAGGATTGATATCGCGCTGTCGTTAGATGGCCACAGCAAGATTAAACTTATGACAGTAGTCATGCTAAGAGTTCTACACTATTATACACAATGATGCTTCACTGGGTTTGGCTCAAGTCTTGGGTTACACAAGTTGATAGCAAAGCAGCAGAACTCAATATGAGATTGCTTTGTCTGCAAGTCAAATCATTCTAATTTTACAGCAAAACTCAAAAAAACATTATTACACTAGCTAGTGGCACTTAACATTATCGCCTGTGGTTGTCTAGCATAATACTTCGTTAAGCAGACCTAGGACCTTCCTCTCACTAACCTACTAACTACACTAAATACACCTACATCTACACCTTTGTAGTCTGTTGCACTTCTCCCGCACCTACGATTCAAGCAAATGATGTTTTTCCATCTCCGTTTGCATGACATAT
>JAQIWG010010119.1:0-10189 GCA_034695025.1 Chamaedrilus cognettii
ATTTTAATAGTAACTTGATCCAGTGCAACATCTTTATGAAAAATTATAATAGTTTTGGTCCAGTGCAACGTTTTTATTATCGGTATATGACTATCTGATGCTTCGGTGCTAACCAGGTGCATAGGCTATCTATTATTATTAGTGCGGTACCCATTGCAGACTTACAAGAACCTTACAATTTACAAGTATTCATCTTATTTTCAGCTGGTGCAATCGCCTTCTTGAAGAAAATGGCTGACCAATTGGATCTCACTTATACAGTGCAAGAAGTATTGAGGCTGATTTATCTTTTGAATCTAATATTTTATTTATTTTTATACAGACTTGCAGGATAGAAATTCATAATGCATGATTGCAACTGAGAAGATATCTTGAACCGCGATATATAATTTATAGGCCATGTCATTCGACAAAATTTTGCAATAAATTGTCTAGCAGTCTTTTGCAGCGCTTAGTGCCTTGTATCAAGTCCTCGGCTTTAGCTTGTAAAAGTGATATTTTCTCGCTCTTATGACAAATAATTTATTACCAGTACAGAATTCATTAGCTTGTAATGTTTTTTGCTGTCAGTTTGTGGAAAAGAAGCCTGTCCTAGTGATGACATGGCCTGGAACGGATCCCACTTTGCCCGCCGTTCTGCTCAATTCCCACACAGATGTCGTGCCGGTCTTTCCAGTGAGTTGCCAGAAAGGGTCTGAAATGATTAGATCTCTGGAAATGTAGCGTACTTGTCAGAGTTAAAAAAGAAAACTTTGCATATTTAATTTGCAACATTACACCTTGTTTGTTTTTGCAAGGGTATAAAATTGTATTATTATTGTTAGTCATACTGCCACATGCAGTGGAAGCATAATACATTTAGTGTAATACTATACTGTATATCACACATGCTAAAGGATGCTGTGTAAATATTTGTTGATAAAAATGATTTGTACTGGTTAATCTGGGATGTGAAGTTCTTGTTTATGTTCTTTTACTCTCATATAGGCTTTATTTTACTAACTTTTCTGAACCTTTTTTTTGTAGGAGTTTTGGAAGCATGATGCATTTAAGGCAGTGATCGACGACAATGGGGATATATATGCGCGAGGCACTCAGGACATGAAGTCTGTTGGCATGCAGTAAGTCAGCAAGTCTAAATCTTGTCATGAATAATGCAACAATATTGGTATTTAAGTTTTTAGGTGCTTAATACTGTTCTACCTCTTTTACTTTTTGTACAATTTTTTAAAGTTAAGTGTGCATAAGACTAAATAAGCATCTTTTATTTATTTTGTTTGGATATGCGCGAGTAGTTGTCCTATAGTTTTACTAGGTGATAATGATATTCAAGTTCAGTTGATTGAGCACTTGCTTCATGCAGATATATTGAAGCGATCCGTCGTCTCAAGGAAGTTGGTTTTCAACCCCTTAGAACCATCCATCTCTCGTTTGTTCCTGGTTAGTTACATAACTTTTCATTTCAAAGTGTTCTCATGGCTGTTCATATGAATGTGAATTGAAATAGTATGTACTTATAGTATTGATTTTTTTAATTTAAAAGATTTAAAACAAAACGTTACCTCCTGTAGGGTCAGTGAAGGCAGGTTCTTCTGTCCGTGGCGGCTGCAAATGGCCTACCCCTGCTGCCTAGGCAGGGAATCCGGCCACTAAACCGTGAGTGTATGTATGTGTGTGACACTGTGTCTGTGATCTTTATATGGTAGTGAATTTTATTTAGCTCCATTTCTGTTTCAAAACATTTTTTTTTAAACTGTCAACATATGAGTGAGTTATATGTACTTATTGCTAGTTTTATGGATATGTCACTCAGTCTAAAGTTTGCAACCACATGTTTTTTCTTGAAGATTATATGCATTTATTTCTTATTTTTTATTTGAATGTGAAATGAAACCAATATGTTTAGGCAGAAAGCATGCAAGTCCTCATCAATTTAATCAGATTTGATTGAGCTCACTGCTCAGCAAAGATTCGCAAATTGACATGAAATGGATCTGAGAAAAATTGTGTGATCACAATATTTTTGCATACGACGGTTTAGTTTATAAACACTTTAAATTTAGAAGCTATCATCCGATTTATTATATAATTGTTGTTTCTTCTTTTCTAAGATGAGGAGATCGGAGGCATGGATGGGATGGAACGCCTCGTGAAGACTGCTTTCTTCAAGAGCCTCAACATCGGCTTTGCTCTCGATGAAGGTGGCCTGTTTTTCCTTGTGTAGATCATAATTTTATTATTATTATTATATATATAGAAATCATCAATTTGTTAATGTAGGCGCAGACATATTGAAACTAAAATGTATTTCTGTTCTAGATTTGAGATTGATGTCAGGTGTGGATTTAAGGCTCATGTGACAAGATTATACTGCTTTGTTATGAATATTGTTTTGCGAATTAAATTGATGTGAATTTTATGTTGAAGTTGTCTTTCATGGAGAATATAAATATTGCTGTAATATTATATTAAATAATATAATAAATATAAACATTGCTGAAATTTTAGGTTATGCGTCTTCTGTTGTCTAGATTTGAAATGTGTTTGGGGATAGAGATGTTATTTATGCTGCGAGGCACTGAATGTCATTTGTGAAATTAATTTGATTGTATAAACATGTCAATAGCTTGTTGTCATTTTTTTTCATTTTTATGATTCTTTTTGTTTTTTGTTCATTTGTATATTTTTTGCGTAGGATTAGCGAATCCTACCGAGGAGTTCATGGTCTATTACGGAGAACGTTCCAACTGGTGTGCGTATTTCAGTGTCGTATATTGTATTACTTTGTGTAATATGAAAGTATAGTCTTACAAAGTAGGTGCAGTGCTTGTTTGGCACAGTTCAAATGTAAGTTCACCGATTTCTTCGTTTCTGAGCATAAGAAACTTTAAAAGATGCCTTTCGGATAATTTTTTTGATCCCTGATTTTATACTTTGATAATTATCCTGTTGTGTGCTATGTGAGCTCTGCATATATATATGCGAAGCAGTACAGTGTTTGTATGCCATGTAAGGATCGTAAGATTGTTATCTGAAGCTTTGTTATTAATTTACGATACCCCATAAGCACACTTTAACTGAGCGAGCAACAGTCTAGGCTAGCGGTGCTGTTTATAATGTGTTTGATGCTTTTAACGTTTCTATATAGGTTCATTATTTTTGATAGATAGAATATCAGCGTGGAATTATTAGAATTTGTGAAGTGGGTGTGTTGAAAATTTACTACTTGCTTGAAAATTATAATTGGTGCTTAGGGGCTCTCAAACTGGTCGTAAATTTATAATATAAACGCTGCGTAATTTATAAAAGTCACAACTTTGAATTCAGAGATTTTATCGTATTTCATATTTAATTATGCTCTGTCGTTATGCTGTTTCCAAGGACTAACAGTTAACTTTTTTCTCTTTTTTGGGATTGAGCGAAAGTTTAGCTTTAACTGCTGGGCCTATCCAAGGGGGGTCACTACGTGCTGTATATGGAGGCACGTATGGAGATAGCGGGGGCGGGGCTTGCTTTGGATTTCTGTGCCTATCATTCAGAAATACAGGATATATACAATTTTTGTGGTCTATGCCATTTCCTTTAATGTTCAATTAATAATAATATTGTTGTGTTTGTAAGGGATTGAGATTTGTTGCAATGGTCACCCCGGGCACGGTTCTTTGTTCATTGAGGACAATGCGGGCGAGAAACTTAGACAAGTGCTCAACAGCTTCCTCAATTTTCGCGATTTGGAAGAAAAGAGGTTTTTGTATTCTAGTATCGATTTAAATTTAACTTTAATTAATTAAATTTTCATTTAAAATTAACTTAAAATGTATATACATATAACATTTAAATACCGTACAGTGTTAGTAGTTAGTCAGTAATTAGCAACATACATGTATATTCAATATAGTAATTCACTGTGCAATTGTGCATACATGTGACATGTAATATTAGGTATGCAGACACAATCATGGTGTATGCGGTCATCTATTTAGGAAAATGAATTGATAAATGAATTGTTATTCTTTCTTATTTCGTTAACTGGCTGCACGCCTTGGTTTGTTTTGTTAGGTGGAAATCAGGAAGTCTAACTTTGGGTGACGTCACTACCGTCAACCTAACTAAACTTGAGGTACTGTTGGTTTTGATTAACACATGGCTGATGAACTTCTTTTTCTTTTTGAAACATTGCCAATTATCTGTTTTAAGTTAGATGCCTGTATTGTACAATGTATACGTACTACATCAGATGTTCACTGATGGCGTTTTACTTTTTGCTCTACGCGAGGTTTCTATGGCATTGTACACGCTCTTATGACAAAAAGGGTTTGGCTTTCATGTAACTGACATATCTATTGTAAAGAGTAACTGGGTTTATAAATCTTTAGCCTGTAATAGTTTTTTGGTGTATGTGTGTATGCATATTGCACTTGTAACGCACCAAAAAATATGTCTTGCAAACGGAGATGGAAAAAATATCATTTGCTTGAATCGTAGGTGCGGGATAATTGTAAATTGTTTGGTATGAATGCTGAGCCTAATTTGTGTTTTTGTAGGGTGGTGTAGCGTTCAATGTAATTCCTGCGACATTCCGTGCAAGTATGCTATGGAACTTGTATGATAATAATTTAGTGTAACAGTAGCTGTTATCCACTTTGTCTCTGCTAATCTTGCATGCATTTGATGACATAGTAAACAGCTATTAAGATCATGTGTCTGAAGTACAGGCGTGTTTGATGTTGTAAACTTTGTAGCACTGATAAACTGATTATCTCTGCTTGATGGTTATTATTGGAACTGATATTGCTTTAAATACGAACTTAATCGGCTTAGAGCCAATTGAACTTCGAAGCTTTAATGTAGAATGTGCAGCTATTTTAGGATGATATTGACGTTGGTCAATGTTTTGCCTCGATAAATTGTCTGTGCAGTGAGCCCCCTTATTTGCCCCCTTATTAACACCCGACTGTGTGATGAAAAATTTCTCAAGTCATTACGTCTAAGTTCGTAGCATTGGGTATAAATTTTCCGGCTGGAAAGTATTTGAACTTTCTTTAGTACATTTCAGTTAATTTCGTTTCTTTTTGTTCAGTGTTTGACATTAGAATTTCGCCGTTTGTCGACTTGGTTGAATTCGAGAACAAAATAAAGCAGTGGTGCGAGCAGGCTGGTCCGAATGTCGTCTACACATTTGAAAAGGTCTATTCATAACGTTTTCTCTAGCACTTGCTGGGCTATCCAGTGAAGTCTGTGCGATTTATTGGGGAAAATTTTGATCAAACTTTGTGAAAACTTTAAATGATCAGAGGATGCGACCCCTGGAGCACCTGTCAGACCCAGAACCCTTTTAGTATGTTCAGATTTGGCTTAAGTGTGAAGCAGCCCCGGTGCCAGTGCCTTATGAGCTCTGGACGATAAGACACTTTCAAGTGAGCCTAGGGTGCCCTGGTAGAAAGGGCCAGGAACCTCAGGAGGCCATTTGCATATACTTTTGACTGCATGATATTTAAATCTCATTAATTGTTTAAGATACTATCTAATGTTGTTTTGTTCTGACAACATGGATTTAGGTCTTATGTTTAAATTTGATATTCACTGTTTTTAATCTCGAATGGTTAATATCAATTCTATTTAAATCTGATTCAAAACTAAATATGCAAGTTTTAAATGTTCTTGTAGTTAGTGTTAGTGAAATTCCTATCATCAGTGGATCAGGAGAATACTCTGCTCTGATGTGACGGCAGTCGGCTCTATTCTCGGCAGTCGGCTAATCTATCAATAATTGTCTCTATTAAGTTAATGCATAGTTTTTGAGTTGAAATCAAGATGGCGCATTCAACCTACGTTTGTTTATATTACAGAAA
Organism: Chamaedrilus cognettii; assembly: GCA_034695025.1. Classification (NCBI taxonomy): domain Eukaryota; kingdom Metazoa; phylum Annelida; class Clitellata; order Enchytraeida; family Enchytraeidae; genus Chamaedrilus; species Chamaedrilus cognettii. The sequence goes on from JAQIWG010010119.1 coordinate 5,853, forward strand.
GTCACGTTTCAAGGGCTCACATCTATAGAGTCTGACAACCCATGGTGGATTGCTTTCAAGGATGTCTTTGACGAAATGTTGGTCAAGTCCTCTTCATTTTTGGCTAATTGGAAATGAGCTTTGTGCATTCGATTCTTCTGAAAGTGTCATTTTCTACTATTAGCCTATGCAGTAAATTTAGAAATATTGAATTCATAAATAAAATTTATTAATGATCTTGTTATTTTCTCAACCGTAGCACTTGCAAATTACGTTCATTTTAGTTACAGTTTCATTGTGTACTTTGGAATGACCTGCTATCTACATTCTATACAATTTTTTAAGTAATTTAAATGCAGTACTTGTAAACGCTCGATTCAAACATTTGTGCACATGCCGGTACATTGTTAATACAGGTTTTTGTGATAAAATAAGCTATTTTTGTCACGAATGAAAACAGTTATTATTTGTGACATGTGGATGATGAACATAGATGTGCAGATCTGAAATCAAACACTAAAACCATTTGACCATGGCGTATTGTGAAAAGACATTTTTGTATTTATAATAACTGTTTGGTGCTATTTATTTACACACTAGGTAAGCAGTGGAATGAAAAATTCTTAGCTCTAGTTAACGATTGTTGCATAATCTCACCACTTTGACATGATTTCCTGTTCATTCGCAATCGTTCCACCAATCAGAAGCTTGTGCTTCTTTTTCCAGGAAGCTCTCCATGAAACTGCAGATCTTTCCAGCAGCCACCGACAGTCGCTTTCTGCGAATGGTAGGAACATGCCAAGATTTAGCTATCGCTGCACTCAATTACTGAACAGGTGCACCTGGTACAGTGTTCAAGATTGTGGAAATTAATAGATTACTCTGTGTGAGGTGTATTTTACATAGTTTTAAAACTACAATAAATTCTTCCTGATTAATCCTCCACTCTTTTGGCAAGTTCCATTCTATACTGAAAATACAGAAATAGAAATTAAACAATTGAATGCGCGTGTGCGGTGCGACAGATCGGCCTGCCTGCGCTCGGGTTCTCTCCGATGAACCACACGCCGGTGCTGCTGCACGATCACAACGAGTTTATCAACCGCGACGTCTTCCTGCGCGGCATTCACATCTACTGCGCCCTCATCCGACGCATTGCCAGCCTGCCGCCTTTCTCAGTTCAGCCGATCTGAGTTTAGCCTATCGGAGTTTGGCTGATCTGAATTCAGTGTATTTGAGTTCAGTCGATCTGAGATCGGCCGATCTGAGTTCAGCCGATCAGAGGTCAGCCGATCTGAGCTTGGCTGATCTGAGTTCAACTGAACTCGATCCAGCCAGTCAATTCAGGCATAAGCTGTGGAGTGTGGGTGGTAGAAAATAATTGCTTTGCAGCTTTCATACAGTGTAACGCGCGTCAGTTATTGATCGAAGGTTTTTTATAGCCGCAAAATGGACTTCCGGGTTTTGCAGATCCCTGGGGTTCCGCAGAAAACCGTTCAGGGCTCGGTTAAACTTTTCAACCCTAAGTTTGAGATCGGAACTCTTTGAGAGAAGCGAGTGATTTCTATTTACGTGCCGTTTCGCAAGTTCATGCAATCCGTTTTCAAGCCTGTGCATTTGGTCGCTGAGCTTATGCGCGTTGTTTGTACTCTTGCCTTTATAAAGAGTATTACATCTTATCTTCTGTCTGTTGTCAATGCATGCCAGTGGTTATAGTTTTCTGATTGGCCGAAATGCAAGGAATTGAATAAATCATTTTTTATATCGAATCATTATATATATCAAATATTTTCTAAATTCTGGTGTGCAGGCTGTGATTATGTCACATGGTAAGGTGCTTACCATTTATTTTAAAAGCCAGACCGTTATAAAATAACAAGATAGCACGATAGCGTATGATATTAGAAGCGGGTCTATCCACTCGAGCATCGCCTCGTCTACTGTGGCTGTTGGATCAACTCTAATTATGGCTCAGTCAAAATTAAGCCCGGCTAAATATAAATCGAAGTTAGAGTTTAAGCGTTAGGGTTAGGGCCCCGTAAGAGGTAGCAAGTTAGGGTAAGGGTTGGAGCTAGGTTAGGGGTTGGGGTTTGAGATTAGAGTGGCCGGGGCACGGTGCTCGAGTTGATGGAGTCGCTTGTATATTGATCAACCTTACCTTACAGACTGTTGCTTCTTCGTGATCTGTTATTTTCTGTGCGGCGTGAGTGCATTGCGAAGGTATATATTTATCGATTGGTATATAACGTGATGGATTGCATGGACGTCTGTTGAGGTCTTGAACTTGTGTTATCATGCACACTGATTGATCGATCTTGATCTTTTGTAATCTTGAACACCTGTTGAAGCAATCCACCTTGATCCACAACTGATTCTAGTGATTTTGGTGCTTATTGAAAGCCTGTATTCACTTCGTTGACTTTGTTTATACGTGTTGCATATCTGAGGTATATGTTGTAAAATTTTCAGAGTTAAGAGAAGCTTGTTATCTGTACGAAGCAGAAAGACTGAAACAATTCTGATCAATGATCATTTAAAATGAAATAGCATGAAATTTCTTGCTTTGCGCTGAGAAATTACAGTCGGGAGATTATTGCTGTCTTGGTGAAAGGAATGTTGGCTCTTTTGTATGTGGATAAGTTCAAGGTGTACACATTGTAATCACGTCATGTAGTTAAAGTTAATAAAAATTATACTGGTAAATTGGTTTAACTCTAACGATTAATTTATTATTATGGCTTCTTTAGCATTGCTGATTAATAACTTATTAATTTCAGTGTTATTCAAGATTTTTTGCCAATCATATTTTAAATACTTCTAAGGCAGTGTTGTTTATATTAGGGTTTAGACTAATTGCCTTTCTGTTTAGTTTGACTAATTTTTAAGTGCTGTGTATTTGTCCAGTTAGTTTAATTGAATTTAATTTAGTTAAGGCATATATCTGCTTGAACGTGTCGTTGAACTGTGGTTATTTTATAATTCTTAGTCAATTATTCAGTATTGCCGCAATATCAGATTGAAACATTTTAATATTTGTAAAATCATGATTAACATTTTTGTTTTAAACTCCAAATTAGCTCATACCATGTTAACCTATTCATATTGGGAAATTCTGATAATTTAGTAATAAAATAACTTATTTATTCACAGTGATTGCTGATGACTTTAATACAACTGATTGGTTTAGAAATAAAATACTTTTTAGGTTTGTATGGTTTGTTTATAATTTAGTCTACAAATTCATTTCATTGTTATTATAAGGAAAATTAAAGAAGTTCTACATTGTATTTATGAATACAATGTTAATGGTTTCTTAAAAGGCTTGCCGATGGATCTTTTACACGCTTTTCTTATCCTGAATTTGTCTTAGTCCAACAAGTAACTTTGTCCAAAGGCAAAGTCACTACAGTAACTGTTCTTCAAGCGACTGGGGGTCATTTAGGCAAAAAATAAATAAATAAATTTGCCGATGGCAAACTGCCGATGGCGCACATGATTGAAGGTATCAAAAAGGTATCTACAAGGCTAAAGCTAGCAAACGTTTTCAATAGGCCGACAACGGTAGCGCAGTTTAATTATTTTATGAGCGCACTCAATCAAAAGAAATACCTCAATAGGCCTAGCCTTTCATACATTTTTTAGTTTAAACAAAATGTAAAAGTGCGTAGGCTTAGCCTCACCGAGTGCAATAATGAAGGCCGATTGGTCATCAACACCCATCCAAAAGTGAAATAAACTAATAAATAAATCAAATAACCCTGGAATATATCGAAACAAAAATGTTATAAATAAGAAATAAAATCCTATAAATACTGCGTGCATAGGCCTACTCCAGTAATCCTCATATACATTGCCAGTATTGCCAATACATAAATATTATTGTTGCAACAATTCTAAATTAAAACAAATTTAAGTCTACTATAATGGCCCAGTGAACTAAAAGTGGGGCTGACGGCGTGCCCCCTGCATCCAGCTCTCGATGCCTCCCGACCCCAGAACCCCCGAGGGTTGGTCGTGAATGTACGCCGCTGTGCGCAGCGGTGCACGGTTTACGAATCTCCCGCCGTCTGGCACCGCTGGCCTGTTATCTGCGCAGTCGGCCGGGGAGCAGCAGCCTTGGCTGCGGCCTTGCAAGACGTTGTCCCGCTTTTGTAATGGCGAGGGTACACGGAAGTCAATATTCAGGGGGAGTTAAAAATAAGCAACCATTGGACACTTGACTGATGGCGTATAAAAGTTTGGATCGTAGAATTGCGAGGCTAGCTTCGATATACAGTAGTGTGAAAAAGTTTGGAACATTCCACTTTTATTAACATAAATCATGATAAATGTCACATTGTGGCAGATATAATCTGCCA
>JAQIWG010010120.1:0-10189 GCA_034695025.1 Chamaedrilus cognettii
AAATCTGGACTGTTAAGAGGCCATAAAGTAAGAGGAATGAAGTTTGGCTTACTTTTTATTGAACCACGGTGTATATACCACTTTGTACTTGTAATTAAAGTAAAAAAGTGTAGTTAGACACAATGCTATGACACAAGTATTCTTCATTCACAGCGCAGACTCGCTATTCGTTTCAGATTTCTGTCGCAGCGGAAACGTTGAACTCGCCGTATCAGACGCGGACATGTCGTTCTCCTCCCTATCCTCCCCTGTGGGATCGATCTCCGTCAGTTCCACCACTATCGTCGAATGTTCGCTCGCCCCCGCATCGTGTCTCGACAGACCGCTATCCGCCAACGCAAGACGTCTCAGCGCATCGCTTCCAGCACCGTCGTCGGCCGCGTTTGGCTCGCGCCATGCCTGGACCGTAGCAGCAAGCTTTTCAGATCGCTGGGAGGGTATATTAACCAGGACTGTCGGCTCGGCGTAGTTTGTGACGGTTAAACTGTCGCAGCGGCTGCGTCTTTGACCCATTCCTCCCCCCGGCTGTTCGTTTACCGAACAGGGACGATTTGTTGATCTAGCGTAGTTTTGCGACGAATTCGTGACGTCAAGAAGACTGCTGTTGTGCTCCGCGCGCAAACACTCGCGGTTGTCATCCGGGGCTTCGTCGCGAATCGTTATCAACAAATCTACATGAGGGCCTTCTGATGACATCACGGTGTCGTTGAACGCGGAGGTGGCGCCCCCTGCCACCTCCTTTCTGCCTGCAGTGATGGAAGAATCCTCACGGAAGCGTTGCGGTACATCCCCCCCTGGTTGTCTAGTGACGGCGCGCATGGTTCCATCAGGATTGGGTGTCATTCGCGTGAACGAGAGATCAAAGACGGGCCACGCCCGACTGTAGTTCATCAGCGCTCTTCTGATCTCTCCTGACAGTGCGAAGGAGCTCAGCTCCCCAGGCCTGCAAGTGCCGTAGATCAGATAATAAAGAACCAACGGTATGCTTCCAATAAAAATGGCTATCAACGCTTGGTTTGTTGTAGAGATCGTGTACAACTCTGTGAACGTGTAGACAATAACAAACAGCAGCGCCATGATGGATAGTGCTATCATAACTCGACAGAGGGCTTTCAGAAACGCGACATGTACAGGCCCTGGACACTCGGGTATGTTGAGATCACACACCTGTCGGTAGAGTTCGCGCGGAATACGAGAAACGTTGTTGGTGTCGACGAACAGGACCAAAGAATTGATTTTCCAGTGCAATCTGTTGTCGAGATATTCGATGCTGTCGCTAGGGGGATCAGTCTGGTTGATCTTAGCTTCAGCTGGTCTTGATCTACGCGACCTTCCGCCTTCGTGTGCCGCAATGGAACGATTTGAATCGGTTTCGGAATCGTTCATTGCCATATCTATGAAACGTGCGCTGTCACTTTGATTCGCGTTACCCTGTAGATCAGCGGATATAAATTTGAAGGCAACGTTCTTTGATTTTCTGCTTTTCGGCAAGTAAGCTTGGGCTTCCATGGACTCAGCGTGTCGTTTTTCTATGAGCTGAAAAAGCTGTTTACTAAGGCGCCGATATGGGAGAGCCATTGAACGAAAGCCTAGAACCAAGTAAACCGCACTCCATAGCGCTAGGATTGCATAGAGCGCGACGCGGTCTGCATTCACAAGAGCGCCAGCTATAGCGCACAGGATCACTTCCAACGCAAACCCAATCGTCTCAGCATACAGCAGCAGCAACGAGAATAAACAACACACCATGGCAAGACCGAGAAGAGAGGCCTGACAGGCAGAAAACAGATTCTTCAAGCTAAAACTGCACTTGCGCTTGATGAGCTTGACAGGTTTTGGCTTCTGGGGACTGGTGGATTTATGGTAGAGCGTTTCGTCAGGACTAATGCTGTCAAGCATGAGGCAGTGTTCGAAGGAAGTAACTCCCAGTGACAAACTGGGCCCTGCTTGTCGACCATCGTTATCGACACTAGCCAGAGGCTTGGTTTTCAGACAACTAGGTCTTGTTGGAATAAGTAACCTGAAGAATACATACAAGGCAGGAATGCTGTAGATCAACGCTACGATGCAGCAAATCGGTATAACCACCGGCCAATATACAACGCCAACTATAATTCCACAAAGTCCAAATTTCTCGAAAGGCAGCACGAAATGCGCGAGCACCAAACGGCCGCATTCCGCAATCCTCACCCGCCGCATGTCAGTAATGCAGCCGCGGACAATCCCGTCTATTTTAGCATCGTCGCAAAACCGCAGCGCCGCCAGCAGCAAAAACGTCACCAAGTAAACCATGTAGACCGTTACTAACACAGCTCCGTCCGGCGCCAGCCACTGGTACAGATTCCCGTCCACCGCGTGCTCCAGTCCCAGCCTTTTGACAGCCGCGCGGCGTTCCATCATTTCGTCGTTTTCGTAGAGGTAAAAGAACGCGAGGCGCACGTAGTAAGGAGTGGGGAGGAGAAGCATGAAGAGGATGCAGCCGAGGCTCGAGCAGAGGTTGGACCAGGCGCAGTAGTCGCGACAGCCGCGGTTGCAGTCGCAGCGCTTCTTTAGGCGCAGCCAGAGGAAGCGCGGAGACCAGCTGCCGAATATGCTCTCTGCACAGCACGTCCCGAAGGGCTCGACCTAAAAGAAGCAAAATTATGCTGCTTTCCAGGGTTAAGTTTAACAGATGCACTGACATAGTATGCCAAAATTGATTGTTGGATGTAAACTGTACGTCAAATTTGAAGCGGGCAGTCAATACGGTATGGGCCTATGCTGTTTTCAAAATCCAGGTAGTTGAACTACGCCTGTTGAGGAAAAGACAGGCGTATGGCTACACAAGTTTTTCAGGGCTAGATCTAACCTTGGCCACAATGATCGATGTCGGTTTAACAAAATTAAAACGCACCATCAGTGACTTCTGCTCGCTTCATGGAGAATCGCTCACATTCATATTATATAATGTCTATGGGGAGGAAGAAATATTCTAACTATTTGTGATATATCGCAAAAATTGACATTTAATTTAGGCCTATATGCCTGAGTCACGTTAGAGGCGTTTTAGTCGAAAATTTTATTTTGACATTAATAGCTCTACCCTACAAGTTTTCAGTACACTGGCGCCGCTGCAGCGGACGAGCGTGTCATAGGCGAGGCTGAAGGGTCCGACGGGCACACACGTCTCAGACATAAGCTCGCTCTCCTCCACCGTTACGTCGAGGCGTCTGAACCCAATCTCTACGATCTCCTCGGACGCTATCGACTTGACTAGCTGTCGGAACTTGGTGAACTGTGAATGCAAAATGAGGTGAAACTGATAAAAATACTTCTCGTTTGAAGACCCAGTGTCATATATCTTTTGTTCAGTAAAGATAAATCCTAAAATATCTACGATTCAAGCAAATTATGTGTTTTCCATCTCCGTTTGCATGACATATATTTGATGCGTACCAAGTGCGGTATATATACATGCATACATGAAAATTGATGTTATTTGATTTTCAAAGATGGCAGGATTTGTGCTCAGGTTTCAGTTCACGTGTTAAGATTCAAAATAAAGAAGTAGGTCTACATAAAGTAAAGTAATAAAACTATGCAATATTGTTTAAGTTTGCTGCATAAAAAATCATGAATTAGTTCATTCACACCTAAACAGTTCAGAAAAACATAATACAGCATGCATAAACTGTAGCGTGTTTAAAATATCAATAACAAATACATACAAGAAATACACTATAATATAGCCGACGGCTTTTACCACCTGTTTCATCTCCCGACGGCGCCCGCTCTCCAGCTGATCCCCCGCATCATCCACCCGCACCTTCTTGACGAGGATCGTCTTCCTCAGCTGGCCCTCCAGCGGCACGACATAGTTCACCCTCGCCGTCGAGTCTTCAAACAGAAGTCTCTGCAGCACGAGAAGTCCGAAGAGAAACGCGAGGATTCTGACTAGGGCGAGGGCGATTTGCGCGCCCCTGATGACGTCATTCGGCTTGTTGTCGACGCAGACGAGGCGCTGGTTGGGCAAGGGGTGGGAGCAGCATTCGTGGGTGAACTCGGCGACGTCGTTGTCTCGCTTTATTATCTGCGCAGCGTTACTATGTGAAAAAATTGTGATGAGAAGCAGGCATAAAGCTCAGCGTAATAATAATTGCCCTCTAAAATCTGCGCAAGAATTTACATTAATTTCTTTCACGAATTCACGGCGCGGTTCCTTCTTCTACAGCAAATAAATCGTTGTGATTATGTTTGTTTTCTTTCTGACCACTTCTTGCTACGAATTAATTTCTTTCTTTTTAATTTATAGGCGCATAGGCCGAATGTACATGGATATGCCTATCATACCATGCTCTTCAACCCGTGAATAACCCGCGAGGTCTCCTCCCCTTTAAATAAAGATTTTCTTGGGAAAGGACATTACACTGAGTCTATAGACTCATTTATCACTGTAGCCCTAGTCATGCATAATATCTGATCCAATAGGCAACGTGCTTCTATATGCCACTAGCTACTCGCGCCTCAGCTTATACCTGATGGCACACGCAATTTTCTCCCTCCAGCCACCCCATCCCTGCTCCGCCCCTCCCCGCCCCCCTCCGGTCGCCCTCCACAAAATTCCTCACCACCAGCCCTCTCATCGCCCCCGCTTGCTCCACCTCCGACAGTCCCTTGAAGCAGGCCGGTGGGTCATCGACCACGTCTGCCTCCACCCTTTCCACGCCTGCCCCTAGCAGGCCGGCGGACCGAGGTGTCTCCCCGAACGGTAGGGTCAGCAGCAGCTTCCCGTGACGCGAGAATACTCGGTACCAGAGCTCCTGGCGGTAGTTGAGCGTCTCATTGCTTTGCTTCAACGGGTTGGGTTCTCCGCGCTGCGTGTATTCACCAAACACGAATTCGATTTCGATGAGATGTGCGTCGGCAGCTTTTGAGAATTTCATGATGGTTGCGGAAGCGTGGTCGTCCGCGGAGACTAGACGGCAGGGCGGGGATTCGTCATCGGCGGGTTGGTCATTAGACAAGGAGTCGTCATTGGGTGAAGGAGCAGCGCGGAGGTTTTCTATTGGTTGAGGGACGGACTCGGGGCTTGCGTCGGAAATGAAAACGTTTGGTTGACTCGCTGGGTTAGGTTGAGAGATTGCTGAGCAGGAGAAGGCAATTGTGAGAAAGATGGCGAAGCTTGTCAAGGCCTTGGCCATACCGCTTGGGCTCAAACTGATGACTGCTGCACGCTTCATTGTTCCAGTCGTTGCTCCAATGATATGGTTGGGCAAATCTGAATGTATGATCACATAGAACCTGCGATGCTTTAGTGTGTGACCTTCAATCGTTTAATTATATCACAATTCACAAACATCAGTCGTATGAGCAAAGCTATAGGAGAGTATCGTACATTGTGTATTGTGCTCGTATTTGATAATAATGGCGATTTCCAGCAACACAGTCCTACACCTACATTGTATATGCATAGGCTATAATCATTATTAACCTATGTAACCGATGCTTTACGTATGCGTTAGGTAGCCAAAAAGTATAAAATGCTTTTCTATATACGCATGCATATAACTCGTATTATATTAGAGCTCATGTTCATATGTGAGGCCTACATAGGCTAGTTTATTTAAACATATATAATGCAGCGTGCGATCGTTATATAATAAGATACATTAGGTCCATACTGAAATGTTCCCAAAAAATGTTTTTTATTTTTATTTCACTGAATATTCGTCAGTCCAATCTGAAAAAAAAACATTTTTCAGGAACATTCCAGAGTGAACCAATTAATGACCACAAAAAGTCAGTGACTACAGAAACAGCAGTTTAAGCTATCGCTTCTCCACAAAACTGCGATGTATTTATGGTTTCAGGCTATGAACAATAATCTTTATTACAAAGCCAATGCCCGCAAAACCGAACGAATTAATCACCTATAATTATAAGTATTACGCTGTCAATCACTCTGCGGCCAGAAGCAGCACCGCCCAATGGGACATGGAGATGGTTTATTGGAGCCGCGTGACGCGACGATTATCTCTAAACTTCCAACGCGATATCGTCATTAAATTCGCCATGTTTGCGGAGAACTTTAGCGCATGTATCAGTAGAACTGTCTGCCTGCCCGCCCATGGCTAGGCTACAGTGTACTTTATAGTTGCTCCATGCTGCACACGTAGCATGCTAGAACTGTACAGCCCGCGGTTATCGTCAACGATAGGCTTACAATGTAAGGCAGCCTACATGGTACTCTAATGGTAGCCTAAACATGAGGGAAATAATTATTATGGCCGAAAATTGACCACCATTCTATCAATCAAGCCGCCACATTATTATGTATACAGGATGACAGAAACTAAGTCTTAGGGCTGGTTTCTCCAACGCGAATTTAATGGTGGTTCAGGATTTAACCCACCTGTTTGCACAGACTAAATACTGAACCACCACTAAATCCCTGTTGGAGAAACCAGCCCTTAGTCATTCGAGCTTTGAAGGCTAATAAATCATATAAATCTTTATTTCGTCACAAAGACAGACAATCAAACAACGAATCATCAAAATGCATAATGCAAAAAGCTATGCAGTTGCAAATATTCGAAGTGGTTACACACGATACGCATAGCCAACCCGAAAAGCAGCTTTATGTGCGAACAAAATGCAGATCATTTAATAACCTGCATTTTGTTCGTACATTAAGGTGGTTGTCTTCCATAAATTTATGATAATCTTTTAGGTCTTTAATAATTGTAGTTGTGCCCTACGTCTGCCGATTTGAAAAAATGCACTTTGAATGATCGAGTTGAGTCCTTCTCATACTGAACCAGAATACCATAGATTTAGATACAAGAAAATCCTTCTAATATAAATCAATGCTACATATGGCCTATATACATGCAACTATGCAATGCACGCAATCTATTACATCGATTGAGCTTTGTTGCATGGCATCGTGCTGGTTGGTTTTATCATTTATGCAATGCTTTTATACAATGTAGCGTTGTTAGCCTTGAGTCGAAAGTGCGACTTGAGGCCTTAATTCTTGCTTTGAGGCAGCGAGTTATTAACCTTCGATCGAGTATAGCATTATTAAGCTATAGACGCACTGCTGGTTGTTCGACCTCGATTTAAGTTCGATTTAGTTTTTTGGGGTCCCAACCAACCAATCAAATAATTCAATACAATTCTCTCATAGATTGCCATTGGTTAAATCGGACTACAAGATTAAATCGCACTTAATCGAGGTCGAGTAACCAGCAGTCAAAGGATCAAATTTATAACTTACCGCTGAGTCCTTTCACAATGTCACACTCTCGGAGGTTTTACGCCGGACCAGTCAATGCACAATGAATGCAGTGAAGACAGGCCAGTGCTGCACAGAATTTTTATATCCTAGGCTAGATGTACATTTTTGATACTATATCCAGTCAGCTGCAGCTCTTATCCTATAGCTCAGCCGCGGATCCATGGGGAGTGATGGGGGTGATCGCCCCCCCCCCCCCCAAGAAATATTTTTCTCAGTTTAACCACTAACGATGTAGGCCTAAAATCATGTATGTATAGCCCTATGCAAATTTTTTTTAAACAGTGCAAATAAAAACATCAATCTATATAAATGGTTACGAAGCATTTTTCTTCATTTTACTCCTAATGTGATGAAAAATGAGAGCACTCGCTTCCCCAGGTTAAAAGCTGCATCCGTCACTGAAGGATAGCTGGTGCTTGAGCTCGTATGGCACAGAGGAACAAAAAATTTAGCCGTTACCATAGCAGCAACACTAGCTTATCATGCGCGGGTTGGCCTTCGTATAAACTGAGTGCCGCTGCTGCGACATCAGCATCATTTGCGGCTAAGCCGCTGCTATAATAGGGCTTCTGCTGCTGCTGCTGCCGCTGCTGCTGCTGCTGCTGCTGTTGCTGCTGCTGCTGTTGCTGCTGTTGCTGCTGCTGACCATATCCACTATGACCATATCCTGCTTATCCTGCTTATGCTGCTGCTGCTGCTGTTGCTGCTGTTGCTGCTGCTGACCATATCCACTATGACCATATCCTGCTTATGCCGCTGCTGCTGCTGCTGCTACTGCTGCTGCTACTGCTGCTGCTGCTACTGCTGCTACTGCTGCTACTGCTGCTACTGCTGATGTTGACCATGTCGGCCACTCGCCGGCTCTTCTGCAGCGTACAAAACGCCGCAAATGTTGACACTAGAACGACTGATGAGCAGCCACCGTACAATGCAGTCTAGTCAAGTCCTATAGCATGGCCTGACCCATAGTCATTAAAATATAGGTTTCTCTATATACCCTGGCCTGGCCTAGCCTATAGGCTAATTTATATGTCAACTTGAGGCCTATGGCAGATAGGTTTGATTTGCTATTCGGTCTGAGGGGACCACATCACAGTGTATGCTTTATAATAAAGTAGCCAATGTTTCAGAATTAACCTTGCCATGGAAGCTAAAGCAGCGATCAATAGTTAGTAACATATGCCTATTATAGACCATTTAGGCCTATTATTCGATAAAGCGTTTTTCTGTCTGGCCACGCTTTGAGTCATTTTAAAATAAGAATTATAAAACTATTTTGCATTTTTGAAACTTTTACGTTATAGGCCTAGATGTTTATTGGAGAACTGAAGTGTACTTATAAATATCATACTTATCTGGTCACACTTGTTTTGATTTTTAAAATCAAATCAAGATAACTATTTTCGTCGTCTATTTTGAATTTATTTGGTTTTTCTTAGAATATTTGCGCATAATTTAGATTAGTGGGGCGAGGCTACATTGCAATTCTAAATTTGTCAATCTCAAGCATGAAAGTCAAGATTAAAAGTGAGTCAAAAGCATGTCATTAACAGCAATTAATAGGCAACAAAGGTTCATAGCTTGTAAATACGAGATTTTGTACATTTATTGACTTGACAGAATTCTAAACTGTATTGAACTATGTACATTGTAGAGTGATAATAATTTTACTTTTTGGTTGTGTCGACATTCTGCAGTGTATAGACATAATTGTATGATATAATATGTTTTAAATCGATTTGTTGTGTGTTTTCCATTGACCCTGTCTTACACGTCGCTCCTTCAAATGTGCTTCATTTCTGCATCCTCAAGGGTTGGTTCACTTACTTGAAAAATATTATTAGTTTATTTTGTAATATTCCGCTTTTGACTTTACATGAGGCATGAGTCGCATGACTATGAAAGTCAGTATTGTATTTATAAATTACTGAATAATATATATATAAATTTTACAATTTGCAACAAGACAGTTTTAAAATAGAATTACAAAAAAATATGATAGTAAAAATTGCATATTAGGATTTCAAAAATACTATGTTGAGACTACATACAAGAATTTGTGCTGGACTGATCTTTCATTGTCTCAATTTCATGCAGACTTTATTTATCAAACAAACGTGGTCTTATTCTGAATGCTGTACTGGTATCTATACTTTATTACAGTTACACGGCGGTTGCAACTTGGCGCTGGATCGCCAACGACGAGAACTGCGGCATCTGTCGTATGGCGTTCGATGGCTGCTGCCCCGACTGCAAGCTGCCGGGGGACGACTGCCCCCTGGGTTAGCGCTGCTCTAGTGTTATTCTCATATGATTTGCGCCTAGAAGTGTGAAGAAATTGTGGATTGTACACAGACCAAGAGATAAGAATTCTAGCGTCATTCTAATCTATCCAGAGACTAGCCCTAAACTCACCCTAAACAGACCGTAAACTCACCCTAAACAGACCGTAAACTCACCCTAAACAGACTGTAAACTCACCCTAAACAGACCGTAAACTCACCCTAAACAGACCGTAAACTCACCCTAAACAGACCGTAAACTAACCCTAAACAGACCGTAAACTAACTAAACAAAGCTAACCCCGAAGTCCAAAGAGTTACTTTGGACTAAAGAAAACCAAAAACTATGAATAGAATGCTGCTGCTTTGCTGCGACTGTATGATCAAGCATTGCGTGCAATTCACAATTTCAGCGCATATTTCGACGCAACCCTCAGTACGTTGTGATAGGCTACGATGGAGGTCAATCATCACATTCTGAGCAGTATATAAATAATATTTTAGAGAATTCAGCATGTAACATATGTACGCTCATTCAACAGTGTTTTGATTGCTGTATGTATGTATGTATATTGCACTTTTAACGCACCAAGAATATGTCATGCAAACGGAGATGGAAAAACATCGT
>JAQIWG010010121.1:0-10189 GCA_034695025.1 Chamaedrilus cognettii
GTGGAGGGGTTCGCGTCCGCCGTTGTCACCGCTACCACGGTGTCCAGGGCCAAAAACGTGTCCCTGGAGTGTAACAACCCAATGAGTTGAGATATCGAAAAACTATATAAAAACGAAGTTGTTGGGGACACTTGGTTTAAGAATAGAAGTGGCATCGGATTTCACGCAGGTGTACTCCGCCACTGTCTGGAGCCAGGTGGGGTTCCCCTCTGTGTTTCCCCTCAGTATTTCTTAACCCGGGCAACGCCGGGTACCCCAGCTAGTATGCATATATAATGTATAATATAATGTCAATGATACGAAAAGTTATACATGAGCAAAGCAGCTATGTCTGTGAGTGGTGGTTAACTGAATTTCGAAGAGATGAACTCGATTTTAGGCATAACAAAACCTGGTGCGCAAATCAGCTATGGCCCCATAGCTGCATCGTTCTGCATGAAATCAACGAAAAGCGAGCGCATTATTATTGCGCAAATTATCAGCTAAGTCACATACTCGCAGCTGGCCGAATTGTAGGCAAGCCTCAGTCGGCAAGAGGCGCTGAGAATCTGGCGTGCACACTGCACACAACAGCTATGTCCATTCCTAGGCCACGTGGAGGAATTGTGTTGTTTGCCTATAGTTCCGCGTGGCATTCATCGAGCTATAGCACAAAACCGCTGTCATTTTTGCTTGGAATTAGAAGCTTTGCATGGAATGAGTATGCTACTTCAGTTTGACAGGTTGATTGAGCACAAAACAGCCATCGATCTGTTGCTACATTTCGAGGCTCTACAAGGCATGTGTGTCGAGTAGTCCTAATGTCATTTGTTAGAAGGCGAATCAGCTATGTCCAAGCGTCAGCCTATGCACCAAGAATTGCATAGCGGTACACAAGCTAAGCCTAGATGTTACGCAGAACATGTGCATTGGCCTATGCCTGTTCGAGCTCTCTGAGCTATATGAATTTAGGCTTAAGCCTAAATTCTTGACGCTCAGTAGAGGATTTGTGAAGCTCACGAAGCTCTGCATTGGGCATGCATGGGCGGGGCAAATTTTCCGCAGGGGCAATATTTTCACATACAGTACTTATCGTTTATTCTTTGAATTCCATGATAAAAAATTCAACGATAACACAGTAACATCCTCCACTTTCCGCATTTGGCCTTTTTTGATACGTAAGACTTGTTTCGCTCACTGTTAAAACACTGCTCATCAATAAACAATACAGAATCAACTGGATCAGCCACGGATTCAAAATTCTTTGATAGGCACAGAATGGATACAGATCTCTTTAAGGAAACTGCCAAAACTGGAATTGGGCGTTGCATCGTTTGAAAACTGCGTGTGATCGGGTTCAATCTTATTTGAGTGGAACAAGGATAAGTTACAGGAGAAAGACAGTGTCAGTGGGCCGATTGAACAGATAATATCTGTCAAAGTGAGAGCAGTCATGGGCAAGACGAAGTGCGACAAGGCAGCATGGCCAACGAGCCTTGTCTCAGAAATGCTAAAGGCCGCAGGAGAAAGGAATACAGTGGATGACTGATCTACGTAATGCAGTTGTGAGGAAAAGGAAGATACCAGGTGATTGGACTAGAAGTTTGATGTTGAGTATATATAAAGGAAAGGGAGATGCATTTGACTGTGGATCGTAGAAAGGGATAAAGCTGCTAGAGCATGCAATGAAGATGTTGGAGCGAGCTTTGGAAGGAAGAATTAGGCGGCAGGTGAAATTGATATGATTGATGATATGCAATTCGGCTTCAGATCAGGGAAAAGCACAACAAATGCAATTTTCATTGCGTGGCAGTTGCAAGAGAAATACTTAGCAAAGAAAAAGGAATCGTGGATGGCATGTGTGGATCTAGAAAGGCTTTTGACAAGAGTACCACGTGAAGTGATATGGTGGGCATTAAGGGAACTTGGCCGGGAAGAGTATATTATATTAGTCATAAAGGCTATGTATGCAGGAGCAGACGGCAGCTAAAGTAAAAGGGGGTGAGAGCAACCTGTTTAAGGTGAAGGTTGGAGTACACCAGGGCTCTGCGCTTAGCCCTCTGCTCTCTATAATTGTTCTGGAAGTAATATCCAAGAAATTCCGGAAAAGCCTACCATATGAGCTACTATATGCCGATGATTTAGTAAAAGCGGAGGAGTCGGAAGAGCTGCTGATGAAGAGAGTAAAGATATGGAAAGAAGGTTTGAAAGCGAAGGGACTTTGGGTAAACTTTAAGAAAACTAAGGTAATGATGCAGAGAAGTTGGTTTAAACTCAATCAAATGCTGCAAGTGCAGGAAGTGGATTCACAAAAAGTGTAGTGAAATCAAAGGAGGATTGAAGGAAGATCCACTTTTCCAGGGCTCGATGTGTATCAAGGGTGTAGACAACAGTGTTAAGACAGAGGAAGAGAAGTGTGTGGTGCTTGAAGAGGGGTGTAGCATGGAGTGTGTGAGTAGTGTCTGTTACCTGTGAGATATGATCGGTTGCTGAGGGGGAGCAGAGGAGGCAGCAAGGGCTAAAATGAGTCCTTGGCCAAACTTTCACAAACTGGGACCTATCTTGAGAGCAAGGGGTGCATCATTGAAACTGAAAGGGAAATTATGCAAAATGTGTGTGCAAAGTACTTTGTATATGGAAGTGAGACATGGTCAGCGAAGGTGGAGGATCTTCATAGATTAGAGAGGATGGAGAGAATGATCGTGAGATGGCTGTGTGGAGTGTCATTGAAGGACAAGTTGTGAAGCAAAGATTTGAGAAAACGGTTAGGTGTCATATGTATATCGGACATGGTGAAGAAAGGGAGACTGAGGTGGTTTGGATACGTAGAACGCATAAATGAGGAAGACTGGGTATCTGCATGTCGATAGGTTAAGGTGGAAGGGATCGTTGGAAGAGCGAAGGGGAAGAAAACATGGAAGGAGGCAGTAGAGAGTGATATGAAGGAGCGAAACATAAATAGAGAGAAGGCAAAGAATCGAAAGTTGTGGGGGAGCCTCATCGTGGGAAACGCCCAACCTCTGTTGACACGGAAAAGTGGACGTAAAACGTAAATGATGATGATGATAATGTGACAACTCCCTGCACCCTGCTTTCTTGCTTCAAATCTATATCACAGACCAAGGGATGATGTTGTGCAATACATTCTTCCCCTGCGATTATTTTGTCGTTTCATGTGCACCTTCTGTGGTTTCTCCCAATCGTGATGCAGTCAATTGTAGACTGTATTCCCCCAGATTCGTATGTAATGAGTTGTTCGTCATTCTTTTTAAATCAATGTGTTACACACCACCACCATCTCTGTCGCCTCCCCAAACTCAAGTATCATATCTCCTTCACTGTTTCTGGCAATTCTGGCACCAAATCGAAAGCCCCCGCGCACGCCCTCATATCCTTCCGCATCCTTCCCCACATGCCCATTCAAGTCCCCCCCTATCCACACTTTCTTCCTCTGCGGTATCACCACCACCACCTCCCTCAAGCGCTCCCAGAAGTCCTCCTTTCTGCCGCACTACGGCCACTCTGCATAGGCCGATATAACACTTACTGTCCTCTTTCCCAGTATGATCTTTACCCTCATTAGTCTTTCACTACATCTGGCCATCTCAACAACCTGTTCAATTACGCTCTCCGTCACTAGCACACCAACACCATCCACTCTCCTTACCACCCTGCCAATAGAACTTGTACTTTTAGTTTCAGCCTGTAATTAGTCTCGTACCACTGCCCATCCATCTTGCTTCCTGCACACAGCATACCACTACCCTTCTCCTGACCAGCATATCCACTACTTCTGCCGACCTCCCAGTCATACTTCCGACATTCACCGTTCCCATCCTAATAGGAACCCCTCTCTTCCTTTTCCTCGTCCCCCCATGTCCCTGATCCCTACCTAGCACTGGTCCGAGGTCAGCCCCGGTGTAGGACCCGTGGTCGCTAGCCAGCGCTGGTCCTGGGCCAGACCCAGCGCTGTGCCCCTTATCATCAGTCGACAGTCCGGGGTCAGCCCTGACTAAAGCTACTAAACCTACTTGTGTATCCATAGACTGTCTTTTGGAGCGGTGGTTTTTACAGACCGGATGCCTAGCGCCCAACCTGCCCAATGATGGTAGCAGCGGCAGGACTGCCGGACAGTTTAGTGTCATATCCGGGACAACGATTTAAATGATTGAAATATCCGGGACAAATTTAAATGATCAGTACAGAAAAACTTCGGAAATATCATTTATTTACATATATTTCACCCAAATATAAAAATATAATGATAGAAATCCCCAATACAAACGTCCATTTAAATGCATTACAAGCAAACCTGTAACGTCGTGTCTATGTCACAGGTTAGACGTCTATATTGGAGCTGGGTTTATATGGCTGGATGCCCTTCCTGTCGTTAACCAGAATAATAAATTACCCTGAACGATGACTATCAGCTAGTGACACTCGTGTGTTTAACAGCCTTGCTGAAGGGCCTGTAATGCATGGTTTCATAGTTGCCGGCGCCGGGACTCGAACCCAGGTCTCTGGACTCTCTGTTCGATGATTTACCCACTACAGCACAGCGCCTCGCCGTGGTGTAGTTGAAGAAAATAAGTGTTCAAATAATTCTTACCAGATTCTGAGCTGCCATGATGAACTGTAGCATCGCAATTAATTGAGGACAATTCACAAGCATATAACTGAGAATCAAATTCTGAAGTTTCTTGTGTGTGGTTGTCTAACCTCAATAGCTGGTTGTATGCCTGGTTTGTTAGAAGAACAATTTTTGGCAAGACAAAGCTAACACACATCATTTCCTTGTTTGGAGCCACATTTCGAACCATCCTAATATGACATGATTCCAACCATTCCACGCCAAGTGCAGCCTTGGTTTTTTCTCGAGCATCGATATAAATGTCTGAGCTTTTGCTAAAGCAATAGCAATGTATATTTGGCAAAATCATGTTATCAGGTGCTACTTGATATTCAATTAAATCATTGAGTGAAATTAGTCCTTGAAACACATCAAGAAATTCGATAGCACTTGCTGGTAAATTCATGACGACATGAATTTTGTTGGTTTTTGGTGAAAAAGCAGCATTCCATCGTTTGAGTAAATCTAACTTCACGACTGTGCGAACAAAGTCTCTGCCATCAAGATTATAAGCATGAATTTCACCTTGTACTTTATTGAGCTTAATGTTCTTCCTCAGCCACAAAAAAGAATCAGGATTCAAGTCGTTTGCAAAGACAGTACAATACTTTTTTGCAGCTGGAACAGTGAATGGTCCAACTCCAGCAAACACATCATATAGTACATCACCGTCATGTAAACTCGCCGTTATTCGCTGGTGTTCTGTGGCTATTAAAAAATAGAACACAAACTAGAGTAAATGAATCAGTACATTAATTAAGTAAATAGACCCATGTAAACTCGCAAAGAACAAGTGTTGAATCTCATTATAAAAAATTCCAATATTTCAATATAATTTCAAATGTTTACCATATCCAATACAAATATAGAAATCATACAATGGCAATAGGCAGTTAAAAGTACAATAAAAATATCTACAAATAAAGAGAAATAAAAAATGCAATTAAAACTCTCACTTTACATTGACACACATTGACACTACCTGAACGACAGTTCGATCACAAAGCTAAAACAATTGCATTTCCAAAATGGCCGATTAGCCATTCAAAAAATTAGCCGGTAGCGATCACATAAATTAAAGCCAGTAGCCTAGATATGAAAACGTTAGCCGCGGGCGACAGGATTAATTGAGTGGTCAATATTGCAGGCGGAAAAGCAATAAAAACTGTTCAAAGTGAGCAGCCTAGGTGCTCTATGCAACAGACAGTGACGCGAGCCCTCATGGGTCTAGCGCCGTGCTTGTCCCCCTAAAATGCAGTGGCTCTGTCCCACGGGAAATGTTCCCACAACCGCGGCTGCATTGCCCCGCTGGATGATCACATCCAGCCTTTGCAGCAGGAAAGCAGTCGAGCGCTGGTCCCCGGTGCCAGCCACAATCCTGCACCCAATGTCAGCGCATAGTTCTAGGGCTGATGGCCCCCAAACACCAAGGGTCTCGACTGCGATGGGGCGAACGTGTAGTCACTGAACTGTGCAAGCTCTGCGTACTTTGCACGTTTCTTCGCCTCTGCCCCTGCTGCTGTTGAACCCGCTGCCGTGGAGGAACGATTGAGATGCGATGGGGCCAGAGCATCAAGGCAGGTGCGGTCCCAGACCAGGTACTTCCCCGGTGCCAGGGGTCAAGCGTAGCGCCGTCGGGTCGCTTTCCGTCATCCTGAAGAAGGCGGCAGGGCTCGAGCTCTGAGTGAATATCGACGAAGCGGATTGCTCGGACAATAGCGGCCAGCGCTGTGGCGGCAAGCCAGGCCATGGCAGCCGTCCTGCTCGACCTCTGCCCCGCAGATGCATTGGTGCGCTCGCACAATAGGGGCACCCACATGCAGGTCGAGGGCGATGCAGAACTCCTCGTTGCCCAGGTGCAGGCCGTGGTTCGCGCAGGACAGGTGCAGCGTGCAGTCAGGAGCCGGAGCCCGGTGAGACTAAGGGGAGGAGGCAAGCGCGGTTGGTGATGTCAGAGAGCTCCAGCAGACCTGCTGTCCTCGCTGCATGAACCCCGTTGTCCCATACCCTTTGGACGACCTATTGGGGCAATGACTCCACCCAACGCCAACCACTGTGTCAGTGCTTCGTCAAGCGTCGTATCGGGCATCTGTCGAGTCCAGGGCGGCAGGAGGGTCTGCATCATGGGAAGCGATGCGTTAACGGAGGAGAGAAAGGTTGAGGGTGCGAGAACAAACGTGCTCCTCGCCCCTATTCCCCCCCCCCACCTCACCTGGAGTGAAGCTTGTGCTCAGGTCTCTGCATAAGGTCAAGCTTAACGTTAGCGATCACAGTCAGAGCATTCCTGATGATGTCGTCGAGGATCGCTGTCTCAGCAAAGGAGCTGCATGGCGAGGATCGCAGCACAGAGTAGCCGCGAGATAGTGAAGCAGCTCCTTAGGAAGAAGAAGGCCTCGTGGGTGGCCATCCTCTTGTCGCCCAGCCCGACGTCGCCCAAGTAGCCCGACTTGAACTCCGCCCCCGTGTCCTTGAGCGTCTGGTTCAGTGACAGACAGAACAGCAGCGAGCCCAGCGGGTCGCCTTGCTGGACCCCCTCTGACCAGCTGATGAGCTCGTCCCCCAGTCAGAGCTGCGAGGGTGCGCAGTTCACTGACGTTGCGAAGGCGAGCAGATTCGGCCTGTGCTCAGCCACCGCCTCCAGCACGGCATTGCATCTGCCCCATCTTTGGACCCCACCCCCCCCCCTGTGTAGGCACGAGCACGATAGTGCAGGACTCAAGCGCGCGTGTGTTCGCCATCTTCGAGATGAGTCGGCGCAGGGTGAGGCCTACCGCAGTCGGTCGGATACCCCCGTCCTTCTTAGTGAATAGGAGGAGCGAGGCACCGAAAAAGGTCAGGCGGATCGCCTTGGAAACCCCTCTTCTGAGGATCAGGTTAACAAACTCGGTTAGCGTGTCGCACACGTCCACGCCCCCCTGGTCATCAATCATATCCCTAAGGTGCTGCGGATGGAGGCCATCCCTGCCCCTTCAAATCTCGGCAAGAAGAACTAATGACCTTCTTGACGTCTGCTGATGGGACAGTCATCAACAGGTGAGCAGTGAGTGGCAAGCGTGGTCAGTCGACCGGGCAGGGCGAGTGGCTTGGATAGGAGAGCTTCACGAGTAGCTGTGATCAGTGGGGCCAGGGTCTCGTCAGAGCACTGGCATTGCACCACCCCCCGAATACCCCCTCCTGGCGCTTGACTGAGGCTCGGGAAACCGCCGCATCATTATCGTCTCCTGCTTTGGTGTCGCGCGTCCTCTGCTGCTGGCGGGTGTGGTAGCCAGTAGTGGGAACTGCAGGCCTCGAGCTCAAGTCCTTGGCACGCAGTCGATCTGAGCGACGAAAGTTCCCCGATGTCGCCCAAGGACGCCAAAACTCATTATTATTATTATGATTACTATTATTATCTGGGCGGTGAGATTGTGTCGCCTGCCGTCTCTCATTGGTTAAGAGAGACAATCGGCGAACTGGAGAGCTTCTCGTCACCAAAAAATAGCTTCTCGCCACCCTCGTAATCGTGAGTGTATGCCAAGCAGATCTGTTCTGCGTCTTCCTCCATGCCGCGTTCAGCCCCATGTTGTAGGGCTTCAGGTCCCGCTTCACAGTGCGAGTCCAGGTGTTCTTGGGCGTTTCTACTGGTCGTGTCCACTCCTTTGGTGGGATGCCCATAGCGACTCTCAGTGCCCATGTGTGGCCCATTGCCGAGTCCCACGAGCGGCATGGCCAAACAGCTGCAAAAATCTCTGACGTATTTTCTTCGACATGACTGGTTGCTGCGTCCGGAGCCTGACTTCGACATTGCTCAGATGGCCCTTGTACGATATGATCCAGACAATGCGATGGAGGCACCACTAATCGAAGGCATCTAGCTTTTTTGTCAGCACTGCATTCATTGTCCATGTGTCAACATCGTACAGCAGCACAGGCAGGATGTACATTGCAGGATACACATTGTACAGGCAGATCTTGGTTGCGAGCTGAATTCTGGAGCAGCATATGTGTTTATTTAGTTGCTTGAAGCAGCTGCGCGCTAATTCGATTCTCCGCCGAATATCCGTCTCACTACTGTTGGTACTCTGAATCTGTACCCCTAGGTCAATCAATCAATCAATATCAGACAACTTATATAGCGCCATAACATGACCTAAGTCATCACAAGGGCGCTTTACAGGCACACATACCCATTCTAGTAGTTCAAGCTCCTGTCATGCACTGTCGCATAGGAGCAAATGATGAATAAAATGCTATGAAACAGTCAAGCTCTTGCATATTCCCGCTTCCTAGAAGATGGCTATCGTCAAACCGCCTCTAAAAAAAAGTCTCTGCCATGCGAGGACCTTGCTAGCTATAGACCCATATCTAATCTTAATTTCATCATTTCCAAAATTCTGAAACGCATCATACACACTAGTCTCACATATCATTCGCAGTAATTTTGTTCCATCTACCCATTTCAATCGGAATATAGAAAATATCACTCTACTGAAATAGCCTTATTCCGCATTCAAAATGATCGTCTTCTTGCAATCCATCAACGTAAATTATCTACCCTTGTCCTCCTACATCTTTCAGCAGCCTTTGATACCAATGACCACAGCATCTTCCTCGCTAGACTCCCTTCCACTTTTGGCTTATCTGGCCCCACAGTGCATCTTCTTACTTCCCAATTCATTAGTACAGTGCAGATCACGATCATTTTCCATCAGCGCCACTGCACCACTCCCACATCTATGAAAACCGGCGTTCCACAAGGCTCCGTTCTAGGATCCTTCTTTTCGGCCTCTACACTACTGCTCTCAGTCATTTGTTAAGCTCCACTCCTCTCTCATTTCACTTCTACGCTGATGACACCCAGCTGTATATTTCTTTCAATAGCTCTGATGCTCCACATAGCCTTGCCACCCTTTCAACTGCCCTTGATTCCGTTCACACGTGGCTCACTGCCAATCGCCTTCTGTCAATCCCGCAATAACTGAATATTTAATCATTGGCACTCCGCAACAGCGTTCTAAACTCACTGCACTTTGATCTACTTTATGGCGTCCAATCCGCCCAACTATAGCGTGGTCAGATAGGTAGCATTAACATACATTAACTAATTTGATATTCGTTTGTACATAATTCAAATGAAATTAACTGGACCAAAATTAAAAGTCTATCTAAGAAATTGAGTTAGTAGGGTCAAAGTCTTGAACCTTACTGAAAAGTGCAGAATTTGGATCAAATGTCATCTTGCGTACCAGCGACATCATATTGGCCATTCGGCACGAAGTGATATGTGTAAAAGGAAACTCAATACTAAACAGAGCTGTTGGCTAGTCAATTATTTCAATTTATTTAGCCCTGGATGCAGAGGATGAGTAGGGAAAAGTCTTTAGGATGGCACGGAAGATGGTAGATAAAAATTAAGATGTCACCGATGGAGGATGTATAAAGGACAAAGAAGGAAAATTGCTGTGGAAGAGGAGAAGAATAGAGAGATTTACTATGAGAAGCTTTTGAATGAGGAATTTGAGTGGAACAAGGATGAGTTGCAGGAGAAAGACGGTGTCAGTGGGCCGATAGAGCAGATAGCATGTGGCGAAGTGAGAGCAG
>JAQIWG010010122.1:0-10189 GCA_034695025.1 Chamaedrilus cognettii
ATGGACGGCCCCTAAACAGTCGACTGGAACTAACACAGATCAAAAATACAGCATACAACAACTAGGATGACAAAGGTTACTAATTAAACTGTAACATAATGTAACGCTATCAAAGAAGCAATATTGTATTATATTGCAGGCCTACAATATAAGAATATATAAATTGGCTGATCCTAATCCGTGTCAAGATCAACAAAGGAATCAGAACCGACGGAATTATTAACGACGGGATCAGAAATGATAGCATTAGGCTGATCCTAGTCAGTGTCAAGATCAACAAAATGACCAAACACTATGTCCAGTGACCAACGACGAAAACAAACACGCCTATCTACTAACCAGCGTGCTATATAAACAGACCAATGTAAGCTATTCCATGTTAGAATAATAAGAAATTAAAACGATCATTATATTGTACAGTAGCGGACAATGATATGTGGACAGCATAAAAAAGAAAATATTTTTCATGACATTTTATTATTTGGACTACGTCACTGCTTTAGTACTGCTAACTAGCGAACCGTGGAAAATAACCACTTTAATATAATAAAGCGACCTTTAAAAGTCCACTTTTTGTTTACTGCTTTCGGTATAAACATAACATAAAACAACTTTTTGTATGGTGTCCACATATCATTGTCCACATCTGTAGCTTCTAAACTGCCTGATAGCAAGCGCTTCGTTCGTTCTTAGATCATAATCCGTGGTATTTCTCTCTTTAAAACTCTATTTTGAACCACATGAAACTCGCGTGAATATGATTTTTGCGAATTTCGCGAATCGATCAAACTCGCGAAAATTACGGACGCCAAAACAAATCTTCAGAAGTTGTATTATAATGTAAATAATGACAGTCTTCTAAAACGGAAAAAAGTGCCTGACATGCAGCAACAATTCCATGTTCTACCGTATTAAATTGAACTCTGACCAGATATTTTTCCGATTCACAGCGAAACCCCAGCCCCCAGGGAGCCACACTGCCTTCTTCTGGAGCCGATTAGTCCGTTTCTGTTAAATGATGCAAGTGTACAAGACGAGCGCGTCGGTTTGAGGAACGTCACGCAAAACGCATAACCAGGGGCGGCTCCAGGAATTGTTGATGGGGGGGGGGATCAGGATTTATCCTTCTCGAACAGAACCTGTGACCGGAGGGGGGGGGCAGAACTTCTGACAACCAAAACGCAATTCTTCGGCTCAATTAACGGTAGGAGTACGTGAAGCAAATTACCGGTGGAGGGGAGATACGTAACTTTTTACCTTAGAAACTAATTTTCCTTACTCAACCAAATTTTAACACGGCAAACAAATTATTTTCATGGTGCTACCCACCATGAAAATAATTTCTTTGCCATGTTAAAATATTAAAATTTGTTGAAATAGGGGTGCACTCTCTCTCAACCCCAACGTAGAACCGCCCCAGTCCATAACGCCGCTGATTGTGCCATATGTAACGGCGGACAGTGCTCCTAACTGTGGCGCAGATGGCGCTAACTACACACGCGACAAGCATTTAACTCGCGGCGGAGCGGCCCGATTATGAAATACAGGCCGGAAGTCGACCGGTGACACCGGAAATTGAAATAACAAACCGTGGCTCGCGTCGTCGACATTTGTCAGCGATTTGTAGCTGTTAGCGCTAACGTAGACATGAACAGATAAGACACCGGCTCTTTAGGCTAATAGGTGCTTTCTAGAAAGTACGGTAAAAGTAGCCTGTGATATAATTAATTAGTATTGGCAGGGTAGAGTTTGACAGGTGTAGGCTAGTACGCCAAAAATTTTGATTGAATTCAAATCGTTCGCCTAATTTGAAACAGGCAGGCGCCAAAATTTGATTTTGAGACCCATAATCTCCACCCTCGTAAATAAATCATGGCGCAAATTGTCCCCATGCTTCACAACAGGTAAACGCAAAAAACTATTTAGCCTTTCTTCTTCTTTCCGGTGTATTGAGAACTGGGACGTTCTATGAATAACTGCGATTGAATGCGCTACACTGTGCCCTATCTCTACCTCCCTCTCTAGTGCACCTATTTACCTATTTGCCTATTAGGCCTATATACATGTACATCCCTCCCGTTCACCTATTATATAGTGCATGTATACATGTACATGTAATAAGTAAACAACCCAAGCATACAGACTTAAGTGATGGTACCGCATACAAATGATACCGTCGTCGATTTTGCCTCTGAACTGTGTAACAGTTCACTCGTGTACTAAACCGGAACATCTAGACTTCAACTGCACTTACACCGACAGAGGCCCGGCAGAGCCGACACCGTGGACCGCATTGCAAATGCTAATATAGCCCTACATTGCAATGTTTGAATGCACAGGGCACAGAACGATTTACAATTTTATCGAATCCCGTTGAGCGAACAATCCTGTGGAGCCGTTCCACGTGACGGACGCTTCATTCCCCATTACCATACTCCACTCGCATTGCGTCATTGTTAAGCAGACGGTAGAGTTGCCCGTAATGTCTGATCGAAAGCAGACGTATCCGGCATCTATATAACAGCACTTGAAATCGATCTGCAAATGAAATCTACATAGTACTAAATGGACATATGAAGATTTCATTTGTAGATAATCTTAAGCCCATCCTATAGTCTCTGCAACGCGGATCTTCTTTAATTCTTCACTAGACGAACCGAGCTACCCACTTACAATTTTGTTCGACCCCCGCCCCCCCCCCCCCACCCTCCGCCTCCACTCAATTTGTTGCCTCTCGGGCACAGATAATATCCGATACGCGCGTCGTTGCGAGGTTAACCAATCGGAGATGAGACAGCCCCCGTCAGAGCTGACATATTGAAATAACCAATGCATCATTTTACCCGGCGCATTAACCGGGATCGGGACTTCAATCAGAAACTCTGAAAGGCGAAGTATTATTAATACACGCTTTAAATCATGCGTAGTCTTTTAGCCTAATACAGAAGTAATCAGCGCGAATTGTTGGCATATGCAGTCTTTTATCGGGAAACAGGCCTGCCAAATTTCACGTTGAGTAATACGCTACTGAGAATTTGAGGCTATACACGCACCGTTCTCTTCAATATTGTTAGTAAATTGAAATTCTGAGATCATTGTCCGGTGATACCACTGGACCAAAATGGAATATCCCTAGATTCTGGGTACCTCGGCTCAAAATATCCCTAGATAGCATATTTTGCAAAAATCCCTAGCGCCCATCATAAAATGCATCATTTTCTAAGAAATAGGCCTATTCCCAGATATCTGAAAATTGAGTTAAAAATCAGATCCATAAATTCCTGGAATATCTCTAAATCTAGTGATATATCACACACAGGTATTACTGTCGTTGACGCAGAGTTTTTAATATGTCAGGCATATTAAAAAGCCGTTAAAAATTCCACCTGGTCTAGGCCAGTATCTACGACCTAGGCCTACAATACACGACCAACACGTGTGTGAGCTATACAGTGTACAATGTATACTGCCATGATATCACATCGCTTGGCATAAATCAGGGTCCCATATATATCATTCCGCTTTAGCCAATTTTATTCAAACATTATCAATCTTTGATCGCTCATATCTTAACCTTGGAAAGCGAAAATAAAACATTCTCAATGCTGAGGAAATCGGTGATAAGAATTTATACTCTGAATGTGCCGAGGGAATGGGGGCTATTTTCTAAGCCCGCGTCTGCCATTTGCGTTTAGAATGGGCCATAGAAACCACTGTTGCTGAATCTCGAGAAATGGACCACGTGAGCTGATCTCTAATCTAACGACGCTCGCTGAGATACAAAAAGTGAATATATTCCGATCGAAACAGAGAGCAACGTATCACGCACGCCGCCTACGTTACGGGTTCTAGAATGACGACATAATCTCTGAACCTTTTCGACTCAGTGACAATCAAGGAATTGGTTAAAATAGATTACAGCGGCCTAATGATACCATTTTGACATTCTATGATAAACACTTACATTTTTCGGATGGATAGTAAGAAATATAGCCAGTACTATTATATTTTTCAAGCGGCTATGTTCTGTGCGCTTTTACAATCAATTCATAAAAACACCTAGCTTACATGAAGACGCCAGAGATGCATGAACACCAACACGATCACCGTACGCTCACTAATGGACCTATATACTCTCGCGAAGAAAGTATAATCTACCTTGTAGGACCATGCATGTCTAACGTGAAAAACGAAGAGAAATTGAACGCGAAAAAGTCAAACCTCGGTTCACAATAATTAAAAATGAAGTCAGATTTTGTGATTGAAATGTTTACCGGCAAACTTGCGCCCAATCTTCTCCTCGAGCGCCCAATCCAGCATCGCCCACCCCCCCTCGGCCTTCGGTTCGAGCTTATAGTGCTCCATGAACACTGCCTCCCTGGCCGCCCCTCCCCTGTCCCCGTAAATTAACGTCTCGGCGACCAGGTGACAAAACACGGGCATCACTTCATCGCTCCTTCCCTCCCGGTCGTACAGAATGAACAACCTCGACCAGGTGAATCTCTCCATGACTGAAAACAGCGCCTGCGAGAGATCTCCCAGATTTGCCGGCCCAACTCGAGTCATCGTCGGATAGGCTTCTTTTCTTCGCTTCGTGAAGTCCAGAGCTAGAGCTCCCGGCGTGACGACAGCCCTGTTCCACAGATTCGCCTGGCGCACAACGGGAGCGGTGGAGAAATCGCAGACGGGTCCTAAAAAAACGTGGGACGGAGCGTGGACGTAGAACTTGATCGCTTCGTCCATCCCTCGCGCTTCATCGCAGCGAGAGTCTCGATACCCGACAGTCACTCGACGTCCTGGGAGCTGGGGGACAACATCGGGGCCCGCTCTCCCGTTTGTTTGATGGTGGGGGTGACGAGTTGAAGAGTGACGGTGGGCTGGCTGGGAGGGGGGGCCGCCGGCGGAGTAGGGGGAGGGGCTCGTGGGGTCCGTGCCCCCGTTGTGAGCGAGTTCTTCAAGAGCGAGGTCGACTGCGGCGCGGACTCGCATGAGGCTGAAGGGGAAGGAGGTGTCTTCGATGGGGAGCAGAGCGGCGATCATGATGTCCTCCGGGGGAGGTGGGGAAGGAGCGGCGAGGATGGAATTAAGGAGCGCTACCGCGAGAGAAATGGACGTTAAGCTTGGAAATATGACGTGAGAGGGAGATCTGTTGGAAGCGGTTTTCATGTTGAGCAGCTTTGTGGGTTTATTGAAAGATTGTGCTCCGTGTAATGACGTCATCTTTTGATGTCAGTCAAATTTCAAACGCTCAACAAGGATCAATATCATTGTGTGTTTCGTGCGCTGTTTACTGCTTTCAATGAACTTTCTTTCAATATTATGTATAATATCAGGATTACGCTACTGTGAGAATATTAGACTCAATGTGGTATGTTTCACTGATTCGGCGGCTGATACAAGAGTATCATTTCATGGAACAATAGATCTAACAAAATAATAGCACTATTGTACTTAGAAAGGAACGTTCTCTTTTTCGCTACTGCGATCTAAGCCAATGCTTCTCTCTGCGGAAAAATCAATCAATAATAAGCATTTTTCCGAAAGTTTTCAACAAATGGCACACCGCTGAAGAACTTGGTATTAGTGGCACAAAGAGTGCGCAAATGTGTTGATGTCAGTGCGTCCAGCGTGTGCTGTGGGTCCTCATGTAACTTACACGAACGCAGAGACGTCAGCGCGTTGCGCTCACGTCAACGTTGAGTCTAATTGCATCTCTTCACGCCCCGGAGCGCAAAAATTAGCCTCGCTCCGCTGCTGATAAGCTGCGTTGGATTGTAAGGGGATTGTCCGAGCTTTTGAACACTGGAATTGTTAAATTCTCGAGAAGACTACAGATAATATAACTATGTTTGACGAAGAAGCGAAGCGTGATACACCTTTCGAGGTTTTTGTGAATTAATTGTTTTGAGTTCAGATCATAGTCTCCGCAATATCATACCTCACACACAACGATATTCAAAGCCTGTATCTGCGTGCAAAATGGTAGAAATTTAAATTTGCTGCGTGTGCGCAGCACAGCTAAACAGGTCTCGTCACCGCCTTGGAATTCCTCGAGCACAAGCATCGTTTTTTATCGCAAATCACATCCTTCGATTTCTAGCGACTAAACCGTATATTGAATTGTAAGCATTATCGACATTTTGTCGCCTTGTATCATCACGCGATCGATTCCCGATTTAGACCCCTTCCTCCTCTTTGGGATCAGAACTCGACCGCAATTAATAATAGAACGCTGTTAAATGCGGCAACTCAGGCTGACATCTTCGCAAAAAATAGTCTCCCAATCACTGTGGATTCATGTATAACATTGGACAACAATTTTTCTTCAAAAAAAAAATCGGTCCATCGGTCATGGACGGCGCAAAAAAGTGTGCATTAGGTTATCCGTGATGAAAGATAGGAATGCACGCTTTTTAAAATCTCCTTTGCGAGTCTGCAGAAACGACACCTCGGACTCCATCTTGCATTATCTTCTTCGGCAAATTATTTTTGTCAGTCTGCAGAAATGACACGTCGACTCTAGATTATCTTGCATTATCTTTTTCAGCAGATCTCCTGTATTTTTAAATCTGCAGAAAATGTCAGCTCGGCTCACGATATCTTGGCAACGTTATTGTTTCTAAAGAAATAGAAGAAAACGCGCTGAATGTCCTCTTAACATTCTCACACGCTACAAAGAACGTTGAAGCAATCTATCTCAATGACATATTCATCCATAAAAGATCTTCATTCTTGCGTACATGTAGGCCTGTAGCGGCGCCAGTGCAGCATGGACTCTGCTTGTCCAAAGTCTCATCTCCGCTGACAAAAGCCTCGGCCTACCTGCTGAGAATAGAGATGACAAGCTGACGAAAATTTGAAGATCTATTGGCGAGACAAAGAAGCAATTAAAAGCTCGTCATGTTGCGTATCCGTGTTCGGTCTGCGCCAACATAGGCCTCAAATCTCATCAGTAAAATTGAAACCACTCAGTTCTTTAGTTTACATTCTGCAGATTCTCATAAGCAGGCCTATAACAGTAATTATGTAGTATCCTCGTAGTCGTAGCAACTGTGGGTCTATGACCTAGCCTTAATTTATACGCAAGATAACGTAAGTTAATTTGATAGCAAACTCGCGTTTACTTATGACGTAAAGCTACACACGTAGCGTGCCAGATATAACGCATCCAATAATAAGAGTAGCTACGCGCGTAGGCTCCAACACGTTGTCAGCTCCCAGTATAGGCTACGCACCGTCCAACCTTTCTCTGCCTAGCACTATGGCAGCAGACTGCTTCCATCGTGTGCACAGACCTAGGTTAGCTGCACGCTTCATGTAGAACGGAACTCTCCCGCCGCGGCTTAGGCCTATACCTTGCAGTGCACTAACATCGGTACGCTTCGCTGCAAGTCACAACGTCGCCTATTCATGTCCAGTGGGTTTAATTAGGCCTATAGGCCAGACCGACAGTTACGGTAGGCCATTGTAATCGCCAGTCAGCGACACGCACTAATCGGATGAGAAGTAGCTTATCAATGGAACTAATTTTGTCCGAATAAAAACCAAGATGAAGAGGTGGGATGGGGTCAGTCTTAGAAAAGCAAAGAATTCTTAAAAAATGATAACCTCTTTAGAAAAGCTAAGTTGTTTTCGAGGAATGAAAATAGCATTTATTTAAATAAAATAGCCCACCCTGTCCTGAATTAGAAAACATATGCTAGTGTAGTGCAACTATAATAGAAGATCAAATAGAACCTTAACATAATACATAAAATGTCTGGATTGTCTATATATATATATACCACTAATTAAATATTTCACTATTATTTAATTTCTAGAAGTTCAGACTGACGCCATCTGGCGGTATTATAACGTGTAAAATGACTTACAACTGAAAACGTTTAGAACCTAATTTATCTTGCAAAGTTTTCGAGTTTCGAAATTACGCTGTAACGCTATTGCACTAACGTTTGCGCTATCACAAAGAACCTCTTAAATAAGATAGCCCGTTAGTTTTTAACGTCGTCGATTAGCCTTCATCAGAGGAGCGCTTTCGCTAAGCCAAAGTCGCGACGTCGCTGCGGCCTTCGTTTCGGTCTAACACACTGAAAGCGCGCGACTACTACATGTACAGTAGTCTCCGCGTGCAGTCACGTACATCTACACGTACAAGCTTCTATTATCTTCATTCGGATTTCGTTCTGCGAGAGGCGAGGCAAGGCGCTAATGCCAAAGTGGCAATAATTAATGTAGCGGAGATTCTGCTGCAACTATTTTGTTTCAATTATCGCTGAGATGAAGATATTTTTGCCAAGAATAACTCCCTTTGAGATATTCTTGTAATTCACTCCATTCTAAATCTATTTCGCAGTTTGACTTAACTAAGAGTTAGGGAGATTGTACGAGAGGTAACTGACATTTTGTGTTAAGTCGAGACACCACCCATATCTAGCCTCAGATTTTTAAACATTATTTTCTCTCTCTCCTGCTCAAACTTACTACAAGCCTCATGTCAATATCTCAAAAAAATATTCGATAAAGTTTGCTGTCACGTTATCTCGTCAATGGATAAACTGCATTATATATTATAAGACAAAATTAACCAATGACGTGCAGTGTTGAATCTATGACAAAGGCCTACTGGATGGCTCTTAGCTCATGACCTATACCGTCAGCTTAACCCAGACCTCCACGGAAGGGCGCTAAGATAGCCGCCATTAGGCCACACGCAATGACCCATTAAAATGCGTCAATATTTCTACGCCACACGGCTATTAGCAATATGTTTAGGACAAAAAGCATCCACGTAACCTTAGTGGTCAACCGGGTGTTGCATTTTTCCGTAGCGAGGTAAGCTTGAAAGCCGCCTGCTTGTGTTGGTCTGAGACTTTCGTGCGCGGGCCCTAAATATAGCTTAGCTACGAGAGATGGGGGTTAACAGGGGGTATCAGCAAAACATTTACGTCGTCGCTAAACGCGTATCACGCAGCACACATTATAAAGGCTATTTCTGTCATAGATGAAAGTAACGTCCTTAGAATCCACAGCTTACATGTAATTCGAAGCATAATAATTTCGTGAAGACCAGAATGGTTGCAGTCAATGTATACATTGAACGTCTACTTTTCCTGCAGCCCCGAACGCAGGTGGGCCCATCTGACGAAATAATTACAAGAAAATATTAGACTCTAAGAGTTCGGTTCACACGGTCCTCCGTAAGTCGTAAGAGTCCTAAGTAAATAAGTCCTAATAGTCTACAGTCCTAACTTTCTAAGTTTGAGTCCAAATAATCCACACTCCACAGTCCTACGCAAGTTCAAATAGTTCACGCAAGTTCAAATAGTTCACAGTCCGAACTCCTAACTAGCCTAAGTCCTAATGGTCCAGAGTCCTTTTAAGTCCTATTAGTCCACAGCTTAGGGATTTGCCACCCTTTCCCCACCACGTTCAATCCCGTTTATCCGCTTGTTGCTGCAAAATCTCTGGAGGCCCGGTCACTACACTACGTCAAGCGCGCCCGCGTCACACCGTCTGCGGAAATGGATTTAGGCGTCAGTAGGGACCCGGGTTAGAGTGTAGAAATTGCTCGTCCGGTAACACTGAAATAGTCGCTTTTTTTCTCCAAGACTACAACCCGTGCCGGTTACTATAAAACCATGCGCTAAAAGCCCTTCAGCAAGGCTGTTAAACACTCAAGTGTCGCTAGCTGCTAACCCCGTGCCAGATAATTATTTATTTAGCAGGAAGGCATCGGGAAGGGCATCCGGCCGTAGAACTCAGCTCCTACAGTACTCACCAGGGCGCAAACGTCAATATATAATAACCTGTGTGAAAACATGGACATTAACGGAATAGATTTAAAAAATGTTTTTAAGGTTTGTCTCCAAGACTAGCAAGTTTTAAATATTTTTAGTTCTGCAGCGTAGGAAAACTGCTTGGTCTCTCTAACAGCATGAATGACTGACATTGGTTGGTTAGGCACACGACATTTTGTTGAAATAGTATTGCGCGCTACCCAGCCATTCAAATCCTATACTAACAGAATGGAGCTTAGCAGCAAATCTTCGACTATCGTCTTAATGGGCAATTTTTTATGCTAAGACTTAAGTTGCTGGTTCTTGAGACGGGCGTATTGTTGTATGTATGTATGTATGTATGTATGTATGTATGTATGTATGTATGTATGTATTTATGTATGTATTTATGT
>JAQIWG010010123.1:0-10189 GCA_034695025.1 Chamaedrilus cognettii
ATTCAAATAATACAACGGCACCAACCGAACGAAGTACCGCATCCAACACAAAATTGAATACTTCAATGGAGATAAAAACTGGTTTTCCTCGTTATAAGAAGACGTCTAATGTCACAACTACCAGGCTTGTTCTTGAGAATTTTAAACAAAAAAATAGAATCAATCAACTCTGATTAATAATGAATGCCAGAATGAATGTTTCAGCAACAAACGTCTTCGTTGTAATCCAAAGTTTCAAAAGTATCCACTAGGTCAACAAACCAGACACGTTAGGCTCAAACACTTTATTGCTTGGGACATCGATATGACAAAGCCAAGCCTGCTAGTACAGCGAACAAGCTTCATAAATGTAAATGACATGGTAAATGAAGTAACGCGTTAGATTGAACGTTTTAAACATCACGTTCTTCTGCTTACAACGTGGTGTCATGCTTTGTGCAAAAAACCACCTTTTGTGTTCGACCCTAATGACGAATACCAGAATGCTGGAGTGTTTCAGGAACAAACATCCTTCGTTAGTCAAAGTCTCCACAAAGATCAACAAACGAGAGGCGTTGCACAATATCGCTTCCGACCACGATCCAACAAACCGAGCCAGCTGTATCGGTAACAGCCGGAGACAAGGACCACGCTTCCTGTTACAAAACAACTGCAGGATGACAACGTAACGTATCGGTACTGTAATGTGATCTACAGCCAGCTGCGTAACAGCCTCAGCCCGTGATACCATTGAGCCAAAACGGAATATCCCCAGATCCCTAAATCTAGTGATGTATCCCTAGCAGTGGCATCAGTGGTTACGGGCGACTGGGAGAGATAAATTCACGTTATGGTCGTTTGACAAAATGTCATCCAACTAAGATTACATCCCGCCCTAGCTCTGAGCTTCAATATACACAGTCGAGCGTAGACACTGACGATAAATTACCCCCTTACCGCGTTCATCAGTCCCTTATAATTATTGGATTTAACACGGCTGTGTGGTCAGTGACAGGGTACCAGAAGCATACATGTAAAATAATCTACTATAGCGTTGAGGAATAACTTTCAAGTGACAGGGCCTATCATAGCCTTTCATAGATCAGCGACAGTGATTGATGATTACATCAATGCAACAACGTGATTTCAACAAAGACCAAAATACCCAAAGCTCAGTCGCTGCTAAGTGAAATTGTGAATTATTTGCATTTTTTCTATTTCTTCGTTACTATTACCAGGTAATTATCGAAAATTTCTTCCACACTTGAAAGCGTCTTTGGATGTAAACTCTGCGGCGTGTTGGACGTTGCTTCAAGATACAATGAAAAATACTCAACTTATACATGTATATAGAAACATCAATATTGTATAGTTGCTGTGTAGTGTTAGAGTATTACATTTACATTGTTCAGCATTTTATCTACCGAGGTTAGCACTGTTTGGTAGCCTAGCATAATTAGTTTGCCTTTTTCCAATCTCTTTAATATTGCACTTATAGTCTGAACTGTCATGGATTCTGTATACTGCGATATTGTTATACACTGTATGTTTTCTACTGCCTTTGTGCCCCAATAAAGTTCTGTATTAGGCTTGCTTTATACTGTGAGCCTGATCTCAAATCTCTATTGACCGACTGAGCACTAGATAACAGTGTACACAGACTGCTGAATACTTAATCCTCGCCTTGTTCACGCTGCCAGTTGTGGCATAGATTTTACTCTACAACTACTGATCCCCAACGTGTTGCATAGATGCTAATCTACAGCTACCAATCCTCAACTTGTGGCACAGATTCTAACCTACAACAACTAATTCCTCAACGTGTTGCACAGATTCTGATCTACAACGGCTTATTCTCAACTTGTGGCATAGATTCCAATCTACAGCTACTAATCCTCAACTTGTTGTTGTTGATGTTTTAGCCCCTTGCTGGGAAAAGGTGATGCCCCATTGCACCAGCCGATGGTCGCTGGTGGTGGTTCCACCGCATCTGGAGGCATCGTAGGAACACTTGTGGCTGGCGAATTAAAACCACCCTTGCCAAAGGGTGCACGAAGCGGCTCTAAATCTTTGCCGCGTCCGGGATTCGAACCGATAACTGCCCCACTCGTAATCCAAGACCGCGACTTGGACCATTCGGCCACAGCGCTTCGTCCTGCCCCATGGTGGCAGCAGGGGCAGGGCTGCCGAGCACAGTTCAATGTCATGTCCGGGACCAAAACCTCAACTTGTTCATGGAGAAGATTATAGTCTACGGTCTACAGCTACATGTACCAATCCTCAATTGATAAAATAATATCAGTCTTGCAGTCGATTTCATAGACGTTTCTCAACTCCTACTTGACCTAGAAAGACAATTTAACAGCAGCCCATAACTGCTGTTCGAAAAAACTCTAAATTTATTTAAAAATTTTAAAGGCACAAAATTATTTGCACAAGAAATCACTATGATTTAAAATCAGTGAAAACAAAGAATCATTTTCCTCTAAATCTATGACGTCACGTTAATTTGTTAATTTAAC
This sequence comes from Chamaedrilus cognettii, assembly GCA_034695025.1. NCBI lineage: Eukaryota > Metazoa > Annelida > Clitellata > Enchytraeida > Enchytraeidae > Chamaedrilus > Chamaedrilus cognettii. The sequence continues at coordinate 2,502 of JAQIWG010010123.1, forward strand.
GACGTGGTATATTAATTCAAATGAAGTTAGCAAAAAGCTTTTTTGAATGGCAGTTATGAGCTGCTGTTAAATTGTCTCTCTAGGTCAACGTAGGAGTCGAGGTAGGAGTTGAGGAACGTCTTGTGAAATCGAGAGTTAGACTCTAAGTGATATTTTCAAGACAAAGTTTTACTTAAATATGCTCAAAATTCGTTGTCTGCCCCGAAGCACGCTGCAGGAGCCTACCACACTCCCCCAGACCCCTAATCGGATTGACTCTGAAGCCACGCACCCTCGGTTTTTGCACTTTGCGCACTCAATACTCCGGGGCTTCGCGCTCTCGACACTTGCACTTCGCGCACTCAAAGTTGCATGAAAGCTTCATGACTTGGGTCGTGAATGAACTGTCACCTTCTTCTTCTTTTTAAAAAATTTAAAAAACCTTGTGCGAAAGACTATTGCAGTCCGGTTCTGTGTAAGAGGGCCGCCACAGAACCGCTCCCCCTTTTTTAGTCGCCTTTTACGTCTCGCTCCGGAGCTCTGGGCTGCAAGTCTATTATTTGTTTATTCTTGGTGGGGTGAAGTGTCACCGCCTATGCCCGTTCCTTTACTATACTGTCCAGAGCAGACGGTGACACTTGCAGGGGAATCACACACGCTTTATTTATATAGTCCAAGTCAATTATTGTACAGCTACTTCACACCACTAGAGAGGCTACAAAACTGACAATTTGGAAATAAAGAAAGTCGTTTTTCAGGAAGATTTATTGAAAAATTTAATATATCCTATGAGGTGTGTACAGAAATAAGTCCAGATTACTTCAAGAGGCTTAGTACTACTTCTGTAAAACGTCGATCCTAGAACATAGAATCTGAAGCCATACTCCAAATCTTTCTAAATCTCTCCATTAGTCGAAACTATCATCAAAATAAAGTTGATTGTCGTTCCACTGATAAGCTTGTGAGTGTTTAAGATTGCCGTTCAATAATAAACTTGCGTGTTGATTGTCGTTCAATAAAAAACTTGTGTGTGTAAGCGGCAAGACTGCTGACTACTCGATTACACGCTTATGCTGCCCCTACAGCGCTTAAATATTCATGCAATGTTTCATTATTGATTACATTTCATCACAATGAACTTAATAATTCAAGGGGCAACACGAACGCATCCAAATAAGCATTCACACAGATACGTTTAGTAGGAGTAGCACTCCAAAAACGACGTTTTTTGTGAAACTCTGCTCGGATTAGTAGAGGGTAGGAGTAGCATCACTCGTCAAAATGGACGATGGTGGAGTAGGCCTACTTTAGGCCTACTCTTTTTTGAAAGGCATAGAACTGCACTACTCCTGTTTTATAAGCAGCGGACGTAACGTTACTCCTATTTTGTAAGGGCTAAACTGAACTCTGGAAAAAAAGAGCCATCAGTTCAAATTAAATATCTTCTAATACCATCCCGGATATATTCCACTATACGATATATTCCACTATACGATATATTCCACTATACGCCTGATATCCAAGTAGACTACTGAAGTACTGTATTGCCGATATCCTTTCACACGCTCTAAATTCACAAACACCCTCACAATGTTTGCAATAAAGTCTTGCAGACTGCAGTCAACTTCGTGCTTGATTCGCCAACTAAAATTGCAATGAAATCCAGAAGTCAATTTCCTTATACAGACAGACCTATTGAGCACCAGCCTACCTACCTAGCTAAGAATGCGTAAACATTTGCTTCGTTCAGCGCGCTAAACCTACTATCGTCTAATTGCGACTGCAGTTTTAAGATTGTCGCGTCAGCAGCAGAAGCAACATCAGCTGCAGCAGCAGCAGAAGCAGCAGCAGAGGCAGCCGCAAAGCGCAGCAGCAGCAGCAGCCTCGCACATCTGCTACATTGGGTGCCATCTGTTATCAATATTCGGAGGGAATAAAAAATGAGACGGGTATCAAAGTAAAGATCTTGTACAACACTTGCTTTACACACGCTCAAATAATGGGGAGTCCACTCTCCTCATACTCTCCTTTTTAATAATTGGGGAGATCCAACCTCCCCGAACCCCCCAGACTAGACTCCCTATGAGCAGGTACACTGTGTAGCCTGAGGAAGCAGCTGTTGGCATAGCGCCGACGTGTGGTATAGGCCTACTTACTGCGACGGTGTGGTTGGAAAGGGCCACCCACACGGCCTCTGTGAACCCTGCCTGGACCCCGAAACGGTCCCACACTTTCTGCTGGACTGCCGCGCTAGCACTCTACCAAGCAAGCTGAAGACCTGCTGCAATGAGTTGAAACTCGAACCCACGCTGAAGAACACCCCCCCCTGAACAATCAAGTGCCCCAGGATCTAATCTACGATTGGATCCAGGACTCTCAACGGAAGCTATAATTCCTAGCCTAGATGGACGCTAACAGTCGCTGCCACTCATAGCGCGTCCCTAAACACCTGATTGAAGAAGGTGTGGTTGGACTGTCAGATCTCAGAAGGGTCTATCACTTAGCACTAAGAGCAGCACACGTCCCTAACCCTTCCTGTCTACACTACAATACTACTTACATTAACAACACCACATCTTCACTTCAACTTCTTCAACTTCTCTACTGCACTCCACCCTATCGAATGATTATTTGCAGGGGCTGACAAAATTAAGCACCTTTGCCAAGGGTTCACGAAGTGACTCGAAATCTTTTGCCGCGGCCGGGGTTCGAACCCACTCTCTGCCACACTCGCAATCCGCAGTCCGCGACTTAGACCACTCGGCCACAACGCTTCGCCGAGTACATCACTCACGGCACTACACTATATTCTACATAATACCACAGGTACGTATAATATATACAATATATAATTAAAATTACATCGATACCTGTTCGATATCTGATGCCTGTATTACCACATTACATTACCAACATGGCTGCAATATATAGTATGTATGCATGTATATTGCACTTTTAACGCACCAAGAATATGTCATGCAAACGGAGCTGGAAAAACATCATTTGCTTGAATCGTAGGTGCGGGAGAAGTGCAACAGACTACACACAGAAAGCGGACTTGAAAAAATGAGTTTTAAGCCATAGTATATATGGACACACCTTCATAGCACCAGAGAGATAATAACGGAAAAGCATATCAAAAACTATTGAAGAAATAAAGTGGTCTTCAAAGAACTATTAGTACAGTTATTATTATGCTAGTGGCCCCAGTTCGCGCTACTGCAGCGATAAATTGGAGTCACTGAACAACGTTGAGTTTGGCTCCGCGATGGTTTTCTTTAAGCTTCTAAAAGTCTAAATGTCACCCTTTTTCAATTCTTGCACATGGGACATGCCAGAGCAACCATTATAGGATAACAGAATCAACAAACAAAAACAACAAACAAAACGTCAGCGTCAAATCTCATGTCAGAGATTTTGCTACTTTAAAATTAGTTTTTTTTATGACCTATCCTACGTCATAAAAAACCTAATTTTAAAGTAACAAAAAAATCTCTGGCATGTGAAATCGTTTAACTTTCAAGAAACCCAAAGATGGGATTCACAGGAGAAAGGCATTCCGCGCGTCTTCTAATTCTTAATTCAGTAAAGCTGCGACGCTTGGTGCGTCGCGCTGTCCGTCAGATGCTCATTCACACAATGTTCGATGACAGGTGTAGCATACCTCCGCTCAGACACAGAGGGCTAAAGCGGAAAATAAGAGTTGGAGGACCTGGTATTTCAAGAAAAATTGAACATGATTGAAATTGAAAGTGAGCGAGGCGCTCGGGTGTAGTAGTTTGGGCGTCGGACGTCGAGTCCAGAAGACCAGGGTTCATGTCCCCGCACGGCAACTATGAAACCATGGCGTTACAGGCCCTTCAGCAAGGCTGTTAAACACACAAGTGTCGCTGGCTGCCAACCCCGTGCCAGATAATTATTTATTTGGTTGGCGTCAGGTAGGGCATCCGGCTGCAAAAACCCAGCTCTAGCAGTCCTGATCAGGGCGGGCAAAAACGGGTAAAACCTACGCGAAAAGATGGACATTAACGGATTACGCGATAAAAAGGAGGATAGGTACGCCACTTCAATCCGAAAATGTTCAGTGGCGAACAAAGTCTCAGGCTTAAATAATTACATTTTAATCGTGTAGCATAATATCTACACCCTGTCATATATAGCACTAATATATGCATATTATACGTAGAACTTCATTTACCTCGCGGCAGAAGCAACATAATAACACACAACTCGAAAACATAAATAAAATAAACAGACGCAGCATAGACCATATTACACAACCATCGATGATGCGACAGGCGTGCATGAGTAGTATTTTCATTCTACGAGTTATCCATATTGTTGAAAAAATAATTTCTAATATGTGTCCAGGAGCCTGCTTGCATAACTGATTTTTCAGCCAAAAGACTATGCTTTTTAAATACACAATCGAATTCTTGCATACCACAAAATTATGCTATCTACACTACATGTAAACCAGGGGCCTCATTCAGGAAGCGATCATATGACAATCTTAGTCTTAAGATTTTCTTAAGAGAATCTTATGAAAATCTTATCTTTTTATTGGAAACTCCGCTCAGTCGCGCGCGAACCGAATGATGACGTCACAGCGGTCGGCGATTGGATTTTATTTGTTTTAAATTACAGTTGAGATAAAATTACAGAAAATCTTAAGAAATGTACTAAATGAGGCCCCAGGTCTCATATTGTAGAAACTGGGTCCCAAATGCCATGTGTAGGAACCAATACTTGAGATTGGGGGTCTGAGACCCGGCGGAACCCGCCCCACTTTAACCACTGATGAAATGTTGAAGCAACACTATCGAGTATCGTGCATACCCTGCAGCAGGGCTACACGCGACACGCTTGTACACTATATACACTATACACGCTACATGAGGCCTCGTCTAAGTATATGTACTCTACTGCATGAAAAGAAAAGATCTGTGAAGGTTGACGTTTAGTGAACTTTCACGGATCTTTTCTTTTCATGATTGCAAGTAGTTTGATATTGATGATACAAAATGTGAAATAGAGTTTCTGAGAGAAGAAGGCTGTTCCCGGATATGGGGCGGTGGAGCCAGACATTTCCTTTAATGGTTAAGTGTCGGCCTCCCCTGAAGGCCTCTCAACTCCCGATACTCCTTCTAAGAGTAGGCGTGGCGCTACGCCTAACCGTTCTAATTTGGAGTATAATTCCTTTTTAAAAACCTTTTTAGGGGTTCTACGCCTCCTCAGCTTAACCCTGCATATAGCTACATCCAACAAGCTTCTGAACTCAAGCAATTATCCCACGTGATAAGCATCCAAAAGCAGTAAGCTTACGTCTGTCATGTATTTTTGCCTTTTTTGTCTTTCTCAATACTTTTCTGGATGGAGAGCAGAGAAACTAAAAGAAACTGCTTTCCTCTAACCTAAACACACAGCCTTACAGGCTGTTCACCTTTCACACATGCTGTAGTCACACTCCCTTTTCATCACATCAATTTTTTCCTCCGGTCTGCGAGTCCGTAATTTTTATGGTCAAGCCTCAAGGCCTTCTGATAAAATTCAAAGCACACTTCTTTATTTTTTCTCTAACGTGCTGCCAGGCTATGAGCCTCCGCCCTTCACGTCCCAACAGAATTATGGGCCAATCCGTTTCAGCATTTGTTTGAAGAAGCGAGCGAGAAGGAATTCTAAATAAATTGAGGGGGGGGGTAGTTAGGGGGAGGTGTCGCGGACAAGAACTAATTTAGACTGCTTCGATGTGGACAATAATTGAAATCGAGTGCCGGTCTAAAACGAACTGAGTTTTAATAACAAAATATCGGACTCTTTGAATGCTTTATCAATACTGCAATAGAAATTACTGTGTTCAAGAGGTCATGATCGATAACTCGAATCATTAATTGAGACGACTCATAATCATTGCCTTAATGCCGCCTACCTCATCGTGCCAAATTGTTACACCGACCACAAAAACAAATTAGCTTCCAACAACATAATGTCACACTGGGGGCAGGATGCAACCCCCTAATCCCCTCCCCCCTGAAATGTTCTCGGAGGCAAGGCGACACTTTGATTAGAAGTGGCAGCTTCCAGGGCGGAAGGTTTTGCACACAGGAACTGAACTGTCTCTGTACAACCATCTAACTAACTAACGGCCTTTTTGTCTTTTTGCCTAATTTGCATCTATTCTGTTAGTGTCCATGTTTTCACACAGGTTTAGATCCATGCGCCCTTGTGAGGACTGCTGGAGCTGGGTTTTTGCAGCCGGATGAATTTCCAGACGCCAACCAAATGAATAATTATCTGACACGGGGTTAGCAGCTAGCAACACTTGTGTGTTTTAACAGCCTTGCTGAAGGGCCTGTAACGCATGGTTTCATAGTTGCCGGCGCGGGGGGTTGAACCCTGGTCCTCTGGACTCTTAAGTCCGACGCCTTAACCACTACACCACAGCGCTTCGTTGTACAACGATCGGTAACAAAATCTTTGTCTCTCCATCGTACCAACTCTATCTACCGAGTGCTGCTTTAGACCAGGGGCCTCATTTACGTACGTTTCTTGAGATTTTCTGAAATCTTATTCTAACTGAAATTTAAAACAAATAAAATTCAATCGCCGACCGCTGTGACGTCACCATACGGTTCGCGCGCGGCTGAGCGGAGATTCCAATAAAAAAGATAAGATTTTCGTAAGATTGTCCTAAGACAATCTTGATCGCTTCCTGAATGAGGCCCCAGGGGCCTGCTTCTCAGAGTTTCCCAAACTGTAAGGCGAAACCCAATCCTAAATCAGATTTGAAAAAACATAAATCCATTCGTCGATCGCCATGACGTCATCATTTTGTTTAGAGCGCGTGGCAGTGCGGAGTTTTCAATAGCAAACAAAAAAATTTGCCTAGGAAAAGAACGCAAACACTAAAATTGGCTTACTTCTTACTTCTTAAAACTAAAATAAATTCTTCTAAATAGATTCTTTAAGCAACAGGCCCAAGGAGAATATGAAAATTGTTTCAATTTGTGCATCTACCCGCATTACCTGAACTTAAATCTTTAAATACAAAAAAGCTCAAGCAATAATTGCAAGGCTAACTATCAGCGATTATTCTCAAGAGGGAAGCACTGTGACGTAGGTTTATTAAAGCGAAAGCGTACCACTCAAAGTCCAGAAAAAGAAGCTTAAAACAAATTTCAAATTAATTTAATGAATCCGACAAAGAAAGCAGAACAAGCAGCGCCAAAACCATCACCGACAGCCGCATTCTACAATAGACAAAGGACAAAGACCGGATCTATCGAACTAAATATCTAGTCATCCATAACTCTGATAAGTAACCATTATCCCACTGCTGAGCACTAGACCTACTTAGCGTTCGAAAATTAGCAGATATTTTTAGTTTCGAACTAAAAATATCCAGATTACCGGTAATCTATTCTTAAATTACCAGTAGACCACGGAAATCTAACCACACAAATTCCTGACCGGCAAACTACAGAACGATTAGAAATATTACAAAAATTTTCCAAATCGTGCTTCGTAAATAACCGATCTTAGGTAGCCATAAGTTGCTGTAATCTAAAAATCCCTTTGAACGCCAGGTCTACTGTAACAGGCAACTCGCACAATACAACACGATACAACACAATACAACACGATACAACACGATACAACACGATACAACACGATACAACACGATACAACACGATACAACACGATACAAC
>JAQIWG010010124.1:0-10188 GCA_034695025.1 Chamaedrilus cognettii
GCTGTTAAATTGTCTTTCTAGGTCAAGGTAGGAGTCGAGGTAGGAGTTGAGGAACGACTATGAAATCGACTGTTAGAGTTTTAATTTGCTTACTCCTGAGTAAATGTGTGTGTTGAACGAAATACCCTGTAAGTCGTATGCAGTCAGACTAGTTTCTTATGATCTCTGATCTTGAATATGACGTTGTGATTGTTTCAAATAAAAGTTGTTTAGCCAAGAATATGTGTGCTTATTGTTCATTGATACTGTGTAGCGTGTGTGTGATGCAAACTGTATATCATATATAGTAAGCTGTATGATTTAGTGAACATTACAGTCAATGAGAGAAGTTTTATATTTACATATAGCTGCATAAATTGACGTCTACTGCGCATGTAATTTGAGGTAAAAAGCAATACGCGTGGCTGTGATAGTGCAGAGAAAGAACTGGATTGGGTACGTAGTGAGAGAAGAGGGATTGATGGGAGAAATACTGGAGGGAAGAATAGAGATTTGTTTTTTGTAGGTTCGTGTGTAGCACAAAAAGGCTATTATAGAGTCTAGCTGTATGCAAGTGAGCCGGCACACAATCACTCCCCCTTATTTAGTCGCCTTTTGCGACTCGCCCGGGGAGCTCTGGGCTCCGAGCCAATTCTTTGTTCCCCGGCCTGCAGGGGGGGAAGAATGTAGAGTTAAAGGAACGAAAAGAAGGAAAAGAATAGGATTGATAGATGAATTACTGGGAAAAATAATCATATGAAGACATGCAGAGAATGGCGGTAGATCGCCAGGTGTGGAGAGTTTGGATGCCAAGGATCTGCCTTTTGGCAGTGAGCTAGAGAAAGGTATTTAATTTGTTTCCTGATGTCATATAATTGTTATTTCGCATTGTAGATGTCCAGGGGACAAGAGACTGGCAACGGTACTCGTGTCTTGTTCCGATGATAATGGTACCTTGACCGTGGACGAAGAAAGCGTCAAATGTCATTATGTGAGTGTTCAGTTAGATTATCATAAAATTTTGCCTACATTGACCGATTAATTGGTTCATATTGAAATATTTTTTGTCAATTTCTTGGTGTTTGGAAACACCAAAGTGCCTCAGTAGTGCTGTTGTTCTTTGGACTAGATGCTGACTGCAGTAAATGTTGCACCCTCTGCAGGCCAGGGAACAAAGAATTGGCCTGCAGCCCAGAGCTCCCCGGGCTTGTCGTAAAAGGCGACTAAAGAAAGGGGGAGCGGTTCTGTGCCGGCTCACTTGCACAGAACCGGACTGTATATAGCCCTTGTGTGCTACACACGGTCTCTAAACTACCAAAAAAAAAAAAGCGCAGTAAATGTCGCAGCGTGGCCTTAGTAGTGACTAGCTGTAAACTACAAGATAACGGACTTGCAAGCGTGACAATATTTCTTAATTCGTTTATTGGCTGTTGTCATATTTTAGCTGAATTTAAATTTAAACTGTACATTTCCGAATACAAGTGAAAACTGGTAGTTTTCTGATAGTGGTACTTTGTACAAGCATACCGTAATTGTCAAGCATAATTGATATTCAGCGTTAGTTTGAAATTAGGTCTTTGATTGAGCTGTGTATGCCCTATAGCTAAAGGCAAAGTTTAAAATCTGTAAATTGGCGTGTATGTTGTTGTATGTTGCGTATAGATGTTGTTGGGGATCTTAAGAGTTATTTTGTCATCAGGCTATCTCCTGATCGTTGGGCAATGATGGACATTCTTGAAGCGCAGAATAACATTGATTATGACAATATTTATGATCCTCATTTGTATGCAGAATCTGTGCCAGTCATTCATAAGCCTACGCGTTTATCCAGTGTCTCAGCACTGATGAAATACATGCTTGGATACGTATGGGCGCCGGTGAATTTTAAAGGCAAGAGTCAACCACATTGTGCAACCTCTTTGGGGCATGGAGGAGGCAACGTGCACTCATGAGGTGCACGGCAAATGCACAGGGATGGCGTCAAGGGCCAATCTCAGCCCTCCATTCGTCCGGGTTTGGTAAATAGGTAGTTGAAGCAATCCTGCTATGCAGGGCTAACTTCGTTAACTGGCGGGGTTGGTCCCCGAGCGTCGTATAACTGACGTCAGCGACACAAGCAAACATCCTATTATCGTTTGGCACTAGAATGACCCTCGTGTGTCAATGTGCCATTAAGCAGCAAGAAAACAAACATTTAGTTACCGGTACTGTAACACAAGAAATTTTAGCGTGCATGTAATTTTTGTGAATTTTTTGAATCGATCAAACTCACGGAAATTACACGCGTGACAATAACGCCACAGGAGCTATTTAGAATGAGCAATACGCTAAACCGCCAAAATAACATGAGCACTGCTCAAATTTCGTGTTTTCCAGTAATCTCCGCTGTACTATTTGAATGTTTTATGACCTTATTGTAACTAGCGCCAATCTTTGTTTGTAGAAGTTCGTGCTGCGGACAAAGGTGGCCTGTGCTAGTCAGGGCTTCGAGCTGGGTGTTGGCAGTGTCCTTCTGATCTTGTGAGTTCCTCTTCTGAACCAGTATCTCAGCATTGCGTCATTTGGTGAAATATTATCTGACTTACAATTAGTCAGTGGTAGTTTTAATAACTATTGAAAGATGTAGTGGACCAGATTTACGTTTTAATTGTTTGGCGGCTGGATTGCATGCGGTGTGAAGTTTGGCTGAGTTGCAAGTTTGAGTTGCTGAGTTTGCTGAGTTGCCAGAAGTTTGCTGAGTTGCCAGTCTGAGTTGCTGAGTTTGCTGAGTTTGAACGTCTAATACTGATTATTGATGCATTTTATACAATTACCGGTAGGTCAAATTTGATGCTGGCTTATTTTTTAATGATATTTATATGTGAGTGACATTTTGGAATATATAATTGCAGTGTACATTTTATACGAGTAACTCTATATTTAGTTATGTTAAAGTTATGCTTTGAAAGTATTGTTTCTTTCAAGTTATGTCAGTAATGAGATATTCAGTTTTTTTCAGTCTTTGTAGTTCTAGTTTTTTTAATCATAGCTAACGAACTAGTGAAGGCCCATTTTTAAATATTAAAAAAAATAATTGTGTGTAATGCGGTCTGTATTTCTATTTAAATGGCAATTGTATTTTACTGGCCTGACATGAATATACATCGTGTCTCAAAAGTAATGAACCCAATGAATTTCTTCAATCACTACAGAACGCAATAAGCGTTGTCACTGTAATTTTTTCCACTTTAACTTGGACCAATGCTTCATACTTCTATCAATTTTCGTTTAATTTCATGGCGCGCTTAAAAAGATACGAGTTATCAAAGTTGGCCTACCAAAAAACGCGTCAACCAAGAGCTCTGGGAAACAGCTTATTTGCAATTTGCGAACAAATTTTTGTGTAATGATCTATTTTATATTCCAATTCAGTAATTTTTAGCAATTCAGGAATGTACACTTTATGCTTCAATAGGATTTGGTTCCAACAAGCACATGAAACGATCGAAGAGCGTGGTATAAAAGAAGAATGACACATAACGCTGGGCGTCAAAGTGGCGCACTGTCAATATTTTATCGCTATTTAGCAGCATAGTGCTTGTTACAAAGACGTGTCAGAAAAAAATCAATGTCGAACACCTGGAGCATGGAATAACCAAAAAGTTAACTTACGTATTTGAACATTCTGTAGTTATCACAAAGATAAGCAGCAGCGTGAACGATTATTGTTGGCTTGCACTAGAGGTGCAAAACGGCAAGTAAACAGTTTCCCAGCTTGGTTAACAGGTTTTTTTGTAGGTCAACTTTGACTACTTGTATCTTTTTAACCGGTGGATGAAATTCAATAATTTTTTTTACACATATGAAGCAATGATTCAAGTTACTGTGGTAAAATTTCATTAACAACGCTTATTGCGTTCCATAGTTATTGAAGATATTCATTGGGTCCTTTAATTCTGAGACACGGTGTAATAGTGTTGCTATCTTGTACAGGCTTGTAGTTGCAATCGCTGTGTACCTGGTGGGAGGAGTCGTCTTCAAGCGCTGCTACTACGGATCCAAGGGCGTCGACCAGATTCCTAACGTCGAGTTTTGGAAAAACTTTCCCGGCTACGTCAAGGTGAGAAGTTGTTGTTGTTGTTGTATATTTACCAAACTTCTATCAATACAACAGAATATACAAATGAAAAGAAATACGTTCAATAAGCGAAGAAATGTAGGAATATCAAAAAAGGAAACAGATTTCCTTTTTGAGTAAATCTATGCAGCAATTAGGGTAATAGCCAAACCCTATTACAAGCCTAAGGTCACTATAGAAATTGGATTTTTACAATTAAACAAAGAAATTAAATAACAACACTGCAAGATACTAAATAGGAAATGAACAATATTGTGAAACTATAAATTAGCAGCGAAGTAGCACAAATACACAGTGGCATGGGATTACTCAATTCATTGTTTCTCAAAATTCATATATAATGAATTCATCATCATCATTTCCGTTTTTCTCGTCCATTGTCCATGCTAGCACAGGTTGGACATATGCGACCACGGACACACGCCCTCTCGTGCTCCGGCCCTACGAGGGGAATCGGGAGATGAGAGGCCTTCAGGGGGAGGAAACAGTTAAGCCGACACTTAACCAATTAAGGAGATGATGACAAGTCGGTCCAGAGTCTGCGGGGCCCCGTCACTCGCAAATCTAAGCCCAAACTGACATCGAGCCTAGGAGACTAAGCAAAATTTGAACGAAAAACTGAAACTAATTTCATGCCTAAGACAAACAAAAATAAAAAATAAACTACAAACTACGCCCAGTTTTCAACACGCGAAGCCAGGAGCCACAGGCCATACAATTAAAAATGCATTGCTCAACTGCAAAATGCAATGCATTCTTACAGTTGTTCTGACCTGACCGTCGGATGTTTTAAAAGTGTTTTGTATCTCAATTTGTGGATTTATTTTTTTGAATTTTGTGGAGCATTTTGTGGATTCCTGATATTAGATTTCATTGACCTGACCGTCAGATGTTTTAAAAGTGTTATTTTTTCTCATTTTGTGGATTCATTTTGTGGAGCATTTTGTGGGTTCCTGATATTTGATTATTGATAATTGATTCCTGATAATTGATTCCTGAAATTTCATTGCGAGGAACATTAAATATGTTGACAAAATATTGCAATATGAAGCCTCGCATTCGTTCTACACACCCATTAATAATTATTTTGTTCAATTTAATCGTAACTGTATTTCAAAGACTTTTGTTGTACCTTGGTTACTGGTTAGACCTTTAAAGCCTTACGTAATTGCAAAATTGGATTTTATAAGGTAGTGTTATTTTTATATAGTTTTTTTGGTCATGTTTTTGGTAAGGTTTCATTGGTCCTTAAGGCTAAGGTGCTTGACAAGACTTCTTAAGTTGTATAAAACATTTAATATATTTGATCCCATGGCTCTGAGATAATTAAAGCTTGTTCAGAAAATTTGTTGCCGTATCTAGCTGCAGTTCATCAATTGATGGTGAAAGCAATTTAAGCCAATTTCAAGAGCCAAGTTCCCAATGACGTCATTTGACGCCGAAACGTACGCTAGGCATTATTGGTTATTATTATTATTGAAATGGACTCGTAGTTGCCGTCAGATTTTCACTATAAATGTTGAAGGATGATTTTCGGAACTAAAGATTGTTTTTCTTTCTCAGGACGGATGCCTGTTTGTGACCAAACCCTGCAGAAATACGGCTGGATACGACGCGATATGAACGAAGGTTGTAATTGTTCGCACTTGTTGTGAAGGGATTACAAACAAAGGTGCATTAATCAAGTGGCTTATTAACCGTGTACAGACATTCTGGTAGACGTAGAACAGTTCGAGTAGCTTCAAATCTTACATGTAGTATAAGTATAACTATGGGTGACGACAAATGTGTGCATACTCAGCATCGGTGTTATTTCACTTTTTGTGCTTTTCGTTAGAAATTCAGCAATACGTTATTTATGCTTTTTTGCCTTGTTTGAATTCCAAGTGGTCATGACGCGTGATGTTAAATAGTTGAATTGTTGGCACCGTTTATATATTGAGACTTTATTTTGGCTTAGGTTGTTGTTTTAGTTTAATTTAGAAAATCATGATTCAGTCTGTGTAAACCAGTGGTGCCAAAGTGGACCCCCAAATCAAAGATATCTTTGTAGCGAATAATTTTATATTGATTATATCTTGTAAATGATAGTAAGTAAACGATTGGTTACATAGTTATGTTAAATGTATTTTGATTTTATCTGTATGATTGAAATTCTAGTGGCATTGTTTGTGGAGATTTTATTTATATAATGGTAATTCAATCCCGGTAGATGTTTGTCAATCTCTGTAGCAAATCAAGCATATCCTGCCAGTCAGACTTTGAGGAACGAAGACTGGATTTTACAGATGTTCCTTTGTTCCCACCTTGACCTTTACCTTCGCTTAGGAGACAATTTAGCAGCAGCCCTTACCTGCCATTTCGAAAAACTCGCAATATATTAATAGATAAAAGATAGAGAAAAATTAATTTTCATATGAAATGAAGTTAATTTGATCTCTGTGTCAACAGAAATTATTTTCCACTATGACGTCATGTTAGTTTAATGACTTTCTATATTAATTTGAATGGATTAAACAAAAAGCTTCTTTGAATTGCAGGTAAGGGGTGCTGTATTTTTGTCGCCTAAGCTAAGGTAAAGGTAAAGGTAGGAACAAAGGTACGGCGGTATAAAATTCACCCTTAGTCCTAGTTCAATGCACTGGTGTGTAGATATTGGAGAAGCCCCGTATGGTGAGAGTGTTCTCTCTTTCGATAGCAACGAAGAGCCTTTTTTAGATAGGCGGTCTCTGCTGACCCCATGACCGCCATAATTTGCCTTCCCATTTCTTAGATCAATTTTCTCGCCTTTACGCCCCCAGCGTTTCAAACGCCAGCGGAACGAAGGCGTGTGTGGTCGAGATGGTCGAGTGCTCATGTGGTTTAGATCAGATGTTCTCAACCTGTGTTTTGCGGAACACTGGTGTTCCGCGGTGAGTACTGAGGTGTTCCGCCAACCAACACAAGAAAAATTAAAGTGCTGATGCCTGAATTTTTTATCAGAACTCATTCATAGTTATATAGTCTTCTTCAGTAGGTCACAGAAGTGGCAGTCCTTGTTATTGCTTTGAGAAAATCCAGATGTTCTAAGACATTTGTTTTCTCTATCAGCGAAACTTTATGTTACGTCACGCATGCCATTTGTTAAAATCACGCACCCCATTCCCACCCGCAGTTAATTTTCACACTTTGTCGATTCTCTCCTCTCACCCGACCCCTAGAAGCCTGACTTAGCTACTTTATGGCCGGGCCTTAATTTAGAATCCTTTTCCAAACAATCGAGCACTCGTTGTCAAACTCGCTGCTCCCGTGGGGCGCATTTTGACTTGGTGTTCCCCGACCTTAATTATATAAATTAAGTGTTCACCCTAACGAAAAAGGTAAAGATGGCTGAGTGCTTGTGTGGTTGGACGCCTCCCTTTAATTTAAATTTGGATTAATGGCTTTCAACAGCATTTTCTGATGCAAGACTGTTTTACAGCTATTTTACAGGAAACACACAAGTTTAGTTTTCATTTATTGCTTACAAAATGGTTTGAGCTCAACAATTTGATTATTTTACTTCATCTTCTGTGATATCATATTTTTGTATTTGCTGCAGTTGAGATTTTTTTCTTCTCTGGTGTGTGTCAGATTTTTCTAGCGTAAATTTTTTTTGTTTTAACTTGCTTTATATCATGCATGCATACCTGCTTAATATACTTATGTGCAGAAGTTTCAATGAATTTCAGTACAGGTAAAATTTGCTTAGTTTTTGATGATTGAGATTTAGGCCTATGCAACAGCCATTATTTTGTATGCTGTTAATATGTAAATTTGTTCTATATTTTTCTGCAGGGTTTTATTTGATAGCTCTTAGTTTTGTAGGCCTTGTTGTGACGTTGATTTTGCAAGAATCTTCAACAATTTGTTGTAAATTTTGATCAATTATTTGCTTGATGATACATGATCATGTCCATATATGGAGAGGTATTGTAAAATCGTTTATATGATGAATATTTTGATTATGAATAGAAGAAATGTAGGCGTAAGTTTTTACAACATTTTGTAGTTACATTGCTATTTTACTCATTTTTGTATAAGATCACATACTTTTTCAAAAATGTATCTCTTAAATCTAGAGCTTGCAAGGGACTGTCAAGATTAATGCAATGTGAACAATCCTTTGGTCACTGGGGTAGGCTGCAGTTTTTTTTTATTGTAACATTCTATTTGTCGTGCTTCTTAATACCATAACCACCATTGAGAGTTAACCGCGAGTTGACTCAATCGGCGAGTTGAAAGCGACCGTTGTAAATCTCCTATGTCTAGCGTGATCGTCGCCGATTGAGTCAACTCGCAGTTAACTCGCTATGTTGGGTTTGGGTATTAATCTCTCCAGCCTAGCCCAAGGATTTGATGATCATAATCGGGCAAATCAGCATCCGTCTTTACGTAACTTGCAATGGAAAAAAAACTGATGAAAAAAATGTTTTGTTCGTGTCAGGTATAGCACTGCATTAATATAGCTTCCAATTTTACGTGAATTTTTTTATATTGCTGTAGGCGTACGCTAATCCATGATTGATCCATGACTAATCTACCAACGATGATTGTGATGAACGATTACTACATGTGTCTACTATTATATGCTATTACTAGCTGGGGTACCCGGCGATGCTCGGGGTTAAAAGGGCTGTCAGGGGCATCAGGAGATCCAGAGTGTCTTGAAAGGAGACCCAGAGTGTCGAAGGGGCCCCGAAGGGGCCCCAAAGGGGCACCGGGGGAAGGGGCACCAGTGCCCCGAAGGGGCACCAGGGTCGATTTTTCTCCATTTTATATGCGGTCGGGTGGGCTTTGGCCCCCGTGGGAGACCCCGGGGGCTCTCGGGGGGGCAGTAAGCCCCCTATTACTTGAATTGGAAAATTTGTGACAAATTTTGTGTCAATGTCTTCAAAACTGCGAATGCATTGAACAGACATACACACACACACACGGATGGACGGATATTCTTGCTTATAGATATAGATTTGGTTGTTGTTGATTTTGTGTGGTTGTGTTTTATTAAACCAACCAACCTCTCATTATTCTCGTTATTTTTAAACAATATTTCTCAGCTTGATCTTAATTGTTGATTGGACGGCACTTATCTTGCAGGCCTCGATTGGCCTAGATGCCTAATTGTCGTTCGTGTATTTTTTCCTGCAATTTTTGCTGCTAAATGAAAATTTGTACATTGCGTGATCTCTGAAATGAAACATACTTTCCAATTTTTTCTATGTAGAGCAATGTAGTCATTTAATGCATTCTCAATTTTTAGTTTTGCTGTTTTGTTTTCTGATTTTATTGTAAGTATCGATCTTTGTTCGTATGTGTATGTGATGCTGGCATTTTCACAGTTTGCATGTTGAGAATTTACTGTTGTCAAAATATAGATTCTGTGGAGCCGTTTGAATATTGTTTTTGATACTTACGTGGCTTTTAGGATATAGGCCTATGACTTGCAGGATCTGATGTCTTGCTTCATGGAACAATTAACACGTTATCAGTTTATATGCTTGACTGTGAACTTTACAAATTATTGTAAGATCTAGAAGACCATGAAGGCGTATGCTAAGCTACTACAGTAGCCATACTTCTTATAGCTATGATTTTGCACTTGAGCTAAAGAGCAACAATCCATTTATTATTTTGGTTAGTTTAGTTAGTTGCAAAAACATTTATAGCCTTTTGTCCAAATCCTATAAGCCTTTCGTCTTTAATTTTTTCAGAGTACTGCCTAGGCCTACTGTAACATGTTGGCTAGGCTCATGTGCAGTCTGGGGTAGATATCATAGCTATGACATTGTTGTGTCATAGCTATGACATTGTTGTGTCATAGCTATGACATTGTTTTGAGTCAAGGCCATGACATTCAGTCGGATCCTCAGGCCTAATATTCTAATGTTTATTTGTTGCTTAATAGAAGAAGATGAAAGAAACAAAGTCATATTTATTCCAAAACTATTATTATATAATAGTATCGGTCCCAACTTAAAAAAGAAGAAATGCGCCGTCGCTGCGGCTTCCAAAATAGTTAATTCGTCAGTCACTGTTTCCTTCCTTCCGTACTTCCGGTTCCGTACCCTCCAGTG
>JAQIWG010010125.1:0-10188 GCA_034695025.1 Chamaedrilus cognettii
GGCTTTGGCTCGGCGGGCAAGTTAAATATCGGCGGCGGGCAACTTTTTGCCCGCGGGCAGGGGTTTGAGAAGCACTGATTTAGGGCAATGACCTGCAATGTGACAGGTGATTGGTGGGTGGAGGACGTTGATGAGTATATATTTGATTAGGACCGATGTCATCTCCTTGATTGGTTAAATCCCCCTAAAGGCCCATCAGTCTCCCAATGTACCTTCGTGGGGTATGGGCGTGAGGGCGTGTGTCATTAGTCGCAGGCGTCTAACCTGTGCTAGCATGGAAAATGGATGGGGAAAACAGAAATGATGATGATGATGATGAGTTCGGACACTGCTCGTTGTGAGTACAGAAGTACTACCACGGAGAGTCGATCGCGGTGAACCTGCTGGTGGACAACAACTCGAGCAAGACGGTCAAGAAGGTGAAGATCTCCGTGCGCCAGCACGCCGACATCTGTCTCTTCTCCACCGCCCAGTACAAGTGCACCGTCTCTGAGCTCGAGAGCGAGTACGTACAATGTCTTCTAGATTTGAAACTTTTCTTGGGAGTTTGTATCTTATCTTGTAGTCTGTAGACTTCCAAGGATCTCTTCTCCATTGCTCAGTACAAGTGCACCGTCTCTGAGCTCGGGAGCGAGTACGTACTTTGTTTTGTTGACTTGCATCTCGGAGCTCAAGAGCAATCTAGTTATCTAATGTGCTTCATCTCACTGAAGCCTTTGGTTGGTGTTTCTCATTCAGGTTGATCATACTGAATGTTACATGCTTGTAGGCAGAAGTTTCATATCCCGGCCAATCACATGATCTTCTGTGTGCCTGTTGAGAGGGATGTTCTGTGTGTCTGTAGGGAGGGGTTCCTCCTCTCAGCCAATTACACGACGTTCTGTGTGCGTGTCTAGGGAAGGGTTTTCCATCCTGACCAATCAGACGATGTTGTGTGTGTGTTTAGGGAGGGGTTCCTCCTCTCAGCCAATTACACGACGTTCTGTGTGCGTGTCTAGGGAAGGGTTTTCCATCCTGACCAATCAGACGATGTTGTGTGTGTGTTTAGGGAGGGGTTTCTCATCCTGGCCGATGTGACAGGGTTCTGTGTGCTCGTAGGGATGGATTTCATATCCTGGCCGATCAGACGAGGTTCAGTGTGCGTATAGGGAAGGGTTACTCATCCCAGCTAAACAGAGGGGGTTCTGTGTGTGTCCAGGGAGGGATTTCCCATCCTGGCCAATCAGACGGGGTTCTGCAAGGTGTTCACGCTGACGCCGCTGCTCGCCAACAATCGCGACAAGCGCGGCCTGGCGCTGGACGGCAAGCTGAAGCACGAGGACACCAACCTTGCCAGCTCCACCATGTACGACCTTCAACTCTCACCTTCAACTCTCATCTTCAACTTGGCCTGCTGTTGTGTCCTTGAACTTGACCCCATGTTCGTGTCCTTGAACCTGACCTGTGGTCTTGGCATTGAACTTGGCCCGGCATTTGGTGGCGAACTTGGCGAATGAAGCTACAGAATTTTATGGCCTTAAGTGGCGTTGTTTACATAACATAATACAGACACAACATAGTACACAGTATGATAGTTTCATTACAAATGTAGTGTGAATGGCATATGCTGGATGCAGTATGGCAGAGTCGAGTCAGAAGGAGAACCTGGGCATCGTCGTTCAATACAAGGTCAAGGTCAGGCTCATCCTCGGCTTCGGCTCCAGGTTTGTGCCGGCTCATCGGCTCCGGCTCGTTGGTGATGTTTAGTCGAGCGGTTCCAAAGAATTCTAGTTAGGTGTCATATGGTTCTGTAATGTTGCAGTGTGGGAAGATCTGTGTCTGTTGCAAGTTGTGATGGAGATCTATATTTGTGTGATAATCTGTTGTGAGGTGCAATGCTGTGGGTTGATGGTTTTCCTCTCCAGAGTAGTTCAGTAGTGTTGCAAGCAAAAAATTTTTTTTAAGACGCCATGATGTTGATGACAATAGTAACGTTTCTGATGTCCCAGTTAGATGTATAAATACTCACTCTCCGCTTTTTTTTGTCGTCCATTTTGTTAACGCAGGCCGGGGAGCAAAGAGATGGCTTGCAGCCCAAAGCTCCCCTGCAAGTCGTAAAAGGCAACTAAAGAAGGGCGAGCGGTTCTGTGCTGGTTCTCTCACTCAGAACCGGACTGTATATAGTCTTTGTGCTGCACACTAAATTACAAAAAAAGAACAAAAAAAACAACCAAGGCAAAATAAATTTCATGATGGAATAGCAGTTTGTGTCAATTTAGAACTGAAGAATGGGTTTGATAAATGATATTGTCGATGATGGTGTTGACCTCAGTGACCTGTCGGTGGAGCTGCCCTTCACCCTGACCCACCCCAAGCCCGTCGACACGCCCCCGCCCAGTCGCCCCGTCAGCACGATGCCCCCCTCCCAGGGTGGCGCGGAGGGCGCGGGGGGGGCGGGTGATTCGTCGTCGGTGCCGGTGGACACCAATCTTATCCAGCTAGACACCGAGTGAGTAAACGTTGACGCCTTTGGACACAAACTGATTTGAAACTCACTAATATTATTGTAACCTGTGTCTACTTAAAATTTTTAAAATTTTAAAAACACCGTACAAAATGACCATGGTTTCTTGTTTAAGAAACGTAATCTTATCTAATCCGTCTAATGTCTAAAACCTGAGAATTATATTATTGTCAGAATTATGTTTTGGGGTTATCTTTTTTTCTTGGACTGCGTTCACGGGAGACTTCCAAATATGTGTTTATATATTTATTTTTATCATTACAGACATTGTCATTGTGATATGAAGCAAAGTAAATCGTATCAGGACTGATATATACGACTAATCAGTTCAGACTTAAATCGAGAAATTTGCTGATTGAATAAGTGAAAGTCTTTCATTGCTCTTCACCTTCACTGTTTCATTGTCATGCTTTGATTGAGTTTTTCTCACTCCTTTTCTGAGCATTATTTTTGAAGAAATATGAAAGTTTATGAGCGTCTAAAAGCGTAAATAAAACAGATTTAAGATATATGGGTATGTGTTCAGTTCCAATGGGATGCTGCTGCCCCCTGTCGGCGGGGGACACGACGACGATTTCATATTCGAAGACTTTGCGCGACTTCGTCTGAAAGGTCACGACCTCGACGATACCGAGGCCTGATTGGCTGGCCCGTCAAAGCTGAAATGAGGTCAATGGTCGTGACCCGAATATCTTCAGGACCTAATTATTCTGGCCCGTAGCTGGAGGCTTTTGTGAGCCAGGCTTTGCTTAGACGAGCGAGCGTTTGATGTGAGTTCAGACCTTTAATTGTAGAATCTGAAATACGCTTATCTTACTGATTGATATTTTGGTGTAAATGCATCTTTGCAAATCTGATCAAGAGTAGCTGAATAAGCGAGGCGCTGTGGTGTAATAGTTAAGGTGTCAGACTTTGAGTCCAGAGGACCATGGTTCAAGTCCCTGCGCCGGCAAACTATGAAACCATGCGTTAAGGCCCTTTAGCAGGGCTGTTAAAACACAAGTGTCGCTGGCTGTTAACCCCGGGCCAGATAATTATTTAGTTGGTTGGCGTCAGGAAGGGCATCCGGCTGTAAAAATCCAGCTCCAGCAGTCATGATCGGGATGGGCGATAACGTGTAAACCTGTGTGAAAACATGGACATTAACAGATTACTCGTGATAAAAAGGAGGTTAGTTTTAGTTAGTTATCGGAATAAGGTGTGAGTTTGTAAAGTGGAGATAAATTTGTATAAAGCGTTCTGTAATGCGAGTAAAGGTAGGCCAGTCATTGTGGGCACGGACTGGTTGCAGTGTTTATGATCAAAGAGAATGCGGCATCTGTAATAGCGGGTAAATTGGCGCGGATCCTTGCCACTTTTGGGCAATAGTGAATCCATTACGTGACCTAAATTTGGCGTATTTAGATTTAACATAATGCCGCTGTGTTTCTCTGCCGAAAAATTGCCCATCCGAGGTCTCATTTTGTCATTTTCAGTTTCTGAAGTAAAGAGATAGCATTCATGGTGTGACTCGAGATGATAGAGCGTGTAATGGTGGGTAAAGGGTCGTCTCTGTCTAAATGTTCTTTTACCTGATCCTGATTGTGCGTCGCTACCTAGATCAAGAGGTCACAAGGAGTTTTCTATGCGGCCAGAACAAACTCGACGTAATGCGCAATGTGGATGTGCATGTTGTTACTTAACATACTACTGACTGGTTCTAATCTGCAGCTAAGCATCGTATACATGTACATATATATATATTATACTGTCTTTGTGCTGTCGTGTACGGATATTAGCTAGAATGATAGCCATGCGTTGATCACATTCTCGTTGTATTGCGATTGAGTGAGGCGGGTTAGATAGGTCTAACCTTATTTATCTAGGCTTTGATCCATATGTTCACCAGTTCATTTGTGGACATCGGCTTTCCTCTCGCCGGTAAATATTGAAAATGTGTTGAATTTGCGGAGTGGAGTCGCTGGTTTTCACCAGACGCTGCGGGATCTGGTTACACTAATTTATTTCAAGGTTTCTGCTATTTTTTAATTAAAATAATGAGATGCAGTCAAACAAGTGTCCTGGCTTTGATTGACGATATTGCGAAAGGCAGTGTTTGTGTTTGATTGTCGTGTTTCGGTGAGTTGAACGAGCCTGTGCTTTGCATGTTTAGAGTCGGGAGTGATCTGCTGGATGTGTATCGGCAGTTTATAAACTGTCGATTAGTGCTGGATGGGGTAATTAGAATGATATTGATCAGATCAAAGAGTTCGGAATACTATAAACCTAGAATGGCTGCACCAGTAACCATGTCTGCTGGCACACATGGCACAAAAATGGGATATCATGATGCAGCAAAATGGCGGCATTGACTATTAGCTGGACTTTATTGGCTGTCTAAAAAATCTAATTTGTACTCGTTTGTACAGCTAATGGCAGTATAATTTTAAGCTAATTCTGTCATTATGTCGCCTTTGACCATTCTTTTTTTGTGTGCTATTCAGCTTGGATGAGCTCCTTTCTGAGTTCATAGCAGTCCTAATTCTTTGCATCTTAAGAAGAACTGTATGCAATCATACGCAATCGATTTAATGGGAAGAACTTTAGTTGGTACTTGGCGATGGGAATGCTACTTACGATATTAAATATTTTGTCTTGCGGCGCTGACGGATAATTCTGATTGCTAGTGTACACAGCCTGACGACTATTATGCATGTCTATCAGCAAGAACACGCTATCACCGCAGACGTCGGATTTGAATTACATGATTCAAACCCGACGGGCACTCGGGGCTCGGCCTCTGTAGTCTAGCTAATTTGCCATATGGTCATTTTTTTCTATCATTGCAAATCGTTGGCTTGCGCTGGTGAAGGAATTTTGTTTATTAAATGAATAAAATTGAGCTTCCTGACTGCCGCAACGCGAAATAGTCGAACTATGGCATCTATTTTATATATATATATTCTTCATTTTGATGTCCAAAATCAGTGATTTGGATGAAAATTTTGAAAGCGGCGTCAAAACTAAAATGTAATAAAAAGCGAAAACCAAAAGCATATGTTTGAAGTGTTTGCAAAGTGGTGAATTTCCCCCCAAAAAATGACAGAGCACTGGATGTGCCGAAACTTGATCGCTGGGGGGAGAGTGATGATAGGTTGATAGAGTAGCCTATATATCAGCCGCTGGTTCGGTTTGGATGAATCGTGAATTGCGTTGTTCATTTGCGTAACTAGCTGCAGCTGCGTAGTCGGACCAATCAATCTGGCTTTGTGATTGTTGGCTACTTCTCTTTTAAAAAGTTTTTAGGACCGTGTGTAGTAACGAAGATGACCGACTATAACAGTCCAGTTTTGTGTAAGAGGGCTGCCACAGAACCGCTCCCGCTTCTTTAGCAGCTTTTTTTGAGTCGCCTGGGGAGCTCTGGGCTGCAAGTCCATTCTTTGTTCCACGACTTGCTGGGGTAAATTGTGGTTGTTGGCCACAAAGACCAACTATAAACAGCCGTGATCTGACCCGGAATGATTCAATTTGTGCAGATTTCTAGTTCATAGAATATACCGATTTATTGCGTGCAATCAAGTTAATGATGGATAGTTGTTATAAATTCAGTCTTAGCATCTGCTGCAACTCATTTTATGCGCATATGCGCATGTATTTAAAACTAAAACACGATTATATATAGTGATGATGATTTTCGATTGCACTGTTACTGTGCTTTGGCTGGAATGTTTCAGCGAGTTCAGAATGTATACATTATGGATCTAAATGCATGATACAGATTTCTATGCTGTAATTGGTGAGTTAAAGATTTGCAATTTAATATTAATGCTCAGTTGCATGAATGCGAGTCGAGATCGAGTTAAGGATCAATAAACGGACAGTCATGATTGACTCTTGATTTTGGTGTTGGTTCACCTGCGATCAGTTTGTAACTTGATCTTGAATGCCGTTTATGCAACAGAGAATAAGTAGCTCAACTTTGTACATTTGAATAACGGCGCTGAGACACAGTCCCAAATGGATAGAATGAATCAATCATCCCATCATCATTCATCATTTGGCACAGAACCGCTCCGCCTTCTTTAGTCGCCTTTTACTACTCGCCCGGGGAGCTCTGAGCTGCAAGCCAATTCTTTGTTCCCTGGCCTGCATGGGGTGTATATACAGTCTCAAATGGATGAAATGAATCAATCATCCCATCAGCATTCAAGCCATCTTAAAACATGAAGACAGGATAGTTAGTTAGCTCCATCATCCATGATATCCTATGCGCTGGCTGGCTGGGTCGGATACTACTGCAGCCTGTGGTAGCTGGGTGGGGGGCATGCGCCCCCTCCTCCCCGGAAAAGCATTTTGGATACACCTCTAATGGGCAGCTGCTCGTGTTTATAGTCTTCCCTTTCCCAGTGTTAGTCGTGGTCGATGTGGCTATTTCTCTATTTGTTTCTCGGTATATGATACAGCCATTGTCGTTTTTATGTCTTTGTTTGCTGCTGCTTTAGCTTCAGCCGCCGCTGCATTCAAACAGGCCGTATAGTGAAGATCAAGACAGGATTTTATGAGTTTAAGGTTGAATGGCATGTGCACTTTACTTCTTCGTGACTTTGAATGGGATCTATTTAGTGATATTTTGTCGGTTTCAGAATATTTTTATGTCTTTTGCTTGTCTAGTAAACATGCGTCGCGTGAATAACTAGGCGTGATTTTTATAAATGTGAGAATATTTTTAGTTATTGAATATTAAGGTATAATAGTATACCTTTTGTCAGGCTTTTCCAACCGGTGTTCTGCTTAACACTGGTGTTCCGCAACAAATAGCCAAGTGTTCCGCCAACCAGCGGAATACAAATGAAGATTTTGACTCCACGCTCTTTTATAACAACTATTTTATTAATTATAGACTAGTTGCTATTTTTAAAAAGTGTGGAGCCAAAATGTGGTGTCAGGTTTTTTTTAGAGAGTGCAAGAAAAGGAAAAGCGATGAAATTATTTATCTCTAATGATCTGTCTTTCATTTGGAAGGCTTATCATTGGAATGGATCATTTTCCTTCTAAAGGATCATAGGAATGATCCAGTGCTGACATTTGATCCTTTTTGAATCCTTTATGCGCTGTTCATTATTAAGCTCGATGCTCCCATGGAATTTATGATTGCGTACTGTGACTTGGTGTTACCAAATCTTCTTAGCAAAAATTGTGTTAACCAAATAAATTTTAACAAAAAAGCGTTGAGAACTTCTGCCTTACGTTGTGCGATGTTTTCAAGATAGGTCTATTTTAAAAGCAACAAGCCGCAATTATTGGATAGCCACGATCGTCACTTTTTGCATTCTATGATGTCATAGAGTGATTTGCGCGTGGCATAATGTTTGAAGATTTAAGTTCGTTTAAGTGTTCAGAATAATTTATTTCTATTACGCATTATTACGCCAGTGTTTTATTTGTGATTCCATCTTTGGGGCCCGCAGGATTTGATCCAGGGGGATGCAAAACACACTTTTACAATCCAGGAGGGTACAAGAGTTGTGAGCGGGGGGGGGAGGGGTTTAACAAAAACTTTTTCGCTTACCGGACCTATAATGCTATACCTGCTGATTATGACAGACCGTAACAAAGGGGCCTTACTAAGCCCCCTGGGACCGCCTCCTCACATGAAAACCAATCTAGCAAAGCCATGGGGGTGCACAGGGGGTGCAAACGCTTTTCCAGGGGAGTGCAAACTGCTTTTCCAGGGGGGTGCAAGTGCACCACCTTGCATCAATGTGCAGGCGACCATGAATCCCACCAGTTTGCTAGGAAAATTAGCGGCTTTGCATGATGATCTATAAATGTCAAATTCTAAATGTTTTATTCTATAGCTGTTATATTTGGAGGCATTAGAGCCGCCATATATATTCCGCAACATATTGGATCTTTTATTTAGAATGTCAGTTAAATCTTCTTGACTAAGTGACCTGGGGCCTATTTCTCAAAATATTTTATGCAAATTTCAGTCTTAAGAAGTTCTTAAGAAAATCTTAAGCAAATTTTAGTCTTAGTTATTTCAAACTTTGCACCGCCACGGCACCACTCACAATAAACCAAACGATGACGTCACGGTGGTTGCCAGTTGGATTTAATTTTTTTCAAATCGTTTTTAGGACAAAGTTTAGGCTTAAAGTTATGGAAACTCTGAGAAACAGGCCCCAGCTTTTAAAAGTCAGCAAAAATATTTGACATTTTCGACCTGTTATCACTATGTGATGAGTATGAGTTAGCGTGCAATGGCCTTGAGAAATGGCGTGTTTCTTGCGTGGTAACATAATATTCAAAAGTTGACCTTCATTGTACACTTTTGGGGCGATGCTAGAAAGTTAAAATGAATCTCAGTTTTTTCTTATTAAAATGTTCATATCGAGGGATAATTTTATATTCATTATTTAATCCAGGTATGTGATCGGGCATTGCGACAACTTATTGATGCTTCTGAAGACAACTTTATTTGAACACCAAAGCATGGTTTGAAATATTTGAAATAATATAAGCTAATTTAGAGATATCAAGATTTGGAAGTCTTTGAGAGAATTTAGAGTTCATCTAAATGCTTGTTGATAATTGGATAAATTGAGGTATTCCTTTTGATATTGTGTTTCTCTACACTACTGATGCTTGATTGCGTGAACAAATGAATGTGTATAAAGATCAAGATCAAGATTAATTGTGATTGGCACGCTCTGATTGGCCAATATATAAATTATAGCTCGATCTTGATTCGACACGCCTTCAACGAATGTCATAGCTGCTGCTTCCTAATTTAGGATAAGCTTGCTTCTAATCGCTAGTACTTGCCAATTTGAAGTATGATTCTGTACGAGTTGGTCGTGTAAATAGCATAGATTAGATTGCTGTCTGCTGTCGGTTGTGTGTTTATTAACGCCCATGAGCCTATATAACACAGTTTGTTGTTTATTGCGCGTTGCTATGGGAATGGTTATATTCAGTGGTTAAAGTGTCTAGGGAGACCAGTGGGAGCGCTAGTTTCTCCTGGATCACGGTTTCTTCTCCCTATGCGGAATTTCTGAGAGAGGGGGGGGGATGCGTACCAAAACGTTTGGCCTCACAATTATGAAGGACTGTTTAATGATGTTGGAGGTTGCAGGTTCGTCGTCCACAAAAATACTCATCTATTTCTAAATTTTGTGATAATTTTTTCCCCCCCATCCTATCGTAATCAGCAGGAACGCTAGTCTGAGCAGTGTGAGCGCCCGCTCCCATGCGTTCTGCCCACTTGTCAGCAGTGGGAGCGCTAGTCCCAATTTTTGGGAGCAGTGGGAGCACCTGCTCCCATGTGTTCCACCCACTTACGACCAGTGGGAGCGCTAGTCTCAATTTTTTGGAGCAGTGGGCGCGCCGCTTCCGTGCTCTCTCCCCCACATTAACCAATGGTTATATTGAGGGGCTTAGGCAGTCGGATAATATTTGAATTGTTTGGTGATCAGTTGATACATTATAGAACATAAACAAATGGGCAATCAGAGTTATGTGTCTTTTTATTTTCAGAAATGTCAGCAAATGTGTTCTGAAATCTCTTCTATAATATTTCATAATTAATTTGCAGTGATACATCAACAAATTATGCGTTAAAATATCATATCAGTTATGCGAAAAGTCTTCACTTTACACTGTAATATTTTTTGCATTTTTACGGTGGAACTAATTCTCACAGA